>CABFVX010001197.1:0-60724 GCA_902151425.1 Timema shepardi
ACACTAGCAGTATAATACAGGATAGAGCACTGTTATCTCTCTATCATATGCTACACACACTAGCAGTATAATACAGGATAGAGCACGGTTTTCTCTAGGATGTCTCGCTCAATGTTGGTACAGGGCAGTACGTGGTGTGAAACCTAAGTTGACCTTGACCGTGACCGCTGGAAAGTGAATGTCACGCCACGCCGGAGTAAACACCTCAAAGTCGTGAGGAACTTTGTGGGTTAGCTTTGTTGGTTCGTATAGGAAGCAATGATGGTCTTCATTCTTTGACACACAGCTCCCCCTTCCCTAAATTTATATCTACTACTTAAACTACTATTACATTTTTACATGAACGATATCTATTTTCCAACTGCTTTTACTTACTGTCCGGATATCTAGTTGAATTTGTATATTATTTAGGTTTGAGGGACCTAAAATTTAGTAAGATATACCTCAATTTTAGTCCACCCCTCCGGGATTCAAACCTTGTCATCTAGTTTACAGGCAAACTAGAGTGTAAAAGAATGACGCTTTTTCCTGTAAAAGGGGCTAGTCCTATGCAGTTTTATAGGGGCCATAAATGTATTGCCTAGCACAATTTTAGGCCTTTTTTGAACCCCACCTCCTCCTTTATCACGCTTTGTAACGCTTTGATACCCCCTCATCCTACCCCTAAGTTACGTGACATTTCCAGAGTTTCAACTATAAAAAAGCCTCTTTTCCTCATGTCATTTTATAATGGGTAGGTTTTTTTTAGTAGACTAATTATTTTCACGCCGGATCTTATATGTTTAAAATAAGTAGGATTTTGAATAAAGGATGCAATCTTTAGTCAAATAGTTTTATTTGTATTTACAAAAAACACGATTTTAAAAGTGTGTAAAAGCTCAAGTTTACACATGGTTAGATCATTTTTTAAACATCTTCCAACCGAGTGACAGTGTCATATGATTAATCGCATCTTTGGAATTGAATATGAAAAACAGTTTAGTACTTATGCACATAAATTAACTACTACTAATTAAAAACTGAATGAAACATTTTTTTACTTTTTAGTAACCTACCTATTTCATTGAATTTAATTTGATAAATTCAAACGTTACTCTAGCTTAGCTCCCTCCGCCCCATGTCACGCAGACTAACGCTACGATAGACCCCCGCACTCCCCCACAAATGTGTTACGTAATACACGTATGGCCCCTTATGTATACTATTGTAAATTTAAACACTTGGTTTGGCGTCTGAACATTTGGAAAAAAAATGAAAAACTTGTTGAGTTCTAGAATATGAATAGTAATGTTTTTGATTATGTTTTAATCACTATTTGTTTATTAAGGAGAACCTGCAACAGTGGTTGCGTGGGCTAAAGCGTCAGTATAATTTGTTTTGTAGATAGATGCCAAGAGTGTTTATTGTAGGTGATGATTTTTCCTAAATGGTTTCCCACTCCACCTCTAAGCAAACGCGTGTATATTTCCTCAAAATTATCTCATTATCATCCTTACTCCAATAGTGCAAACATTTCCCGGTTGGTTTGGAAGACATTTTGCACAAAAAGAGTGAAAGTCGTTTTAAAAAAAAATCCCTTTGTTCTTCTTACTATTATAAATTACTTACAATTGATATGATATAAACTTTAAAATTATCCAAAGTTACTTTATAATAATAGGAGCATACAAAAAAGAACAGTTTCGCTATAAAATTGGTGCAAATTATTTCTATACCACAACTCGCCTTTATTTATTTATACTCATTTTTACAGGATTGATACAATATCTCCTAATTCCTGTAAACTGAAAATGTAGAACAATGAATGACGTCTTATTATTATTATTTCTATTTCAATTTCCTTTATTATAGTGCTGGCCAACAGTCATAAGACCTATGACAGGCCAGGACTGAAAAGTACACAATACATATAATTACACGAAAAAATAAGATTAACCATATTAGCTAAATAATTCTACATACTGATGAATAGTTACGAATGAATAGTAAATAGTAATGATAATATTAAAAATAGCAATAATAACAAATAACTAAAGAGTAGTAATGCACAAATATTTTGAAAGTAGTAACAATATGTAAAAAAAATTATCAGAATAGTATTGTAAATTTAAATATTATATGCAGAACCTCTAATAATAATAATAATAATATTTAAAATCATAGTCTATTATAGTAAATTAATTTGATATAACCTTTTCAAAAACAAGGCTATCTGAAAATGGAATACAGTCTAATTTTCACTACAAGGACCCTAAATAAATACAATATTGCTCCATTAGAAAAATGTTTATTTTTCTACCCTTTGTGTCCTCAACAGTTCTTGAATATCTGTCAAGGGTGTCCTGGAATTTAATGACAACATTTTTCTCTTAATTTAAAAAGTTACACATCTAATGCCGCTATGCTCAATGCTCATGACACATATCTATTCAAGAACTATTGAGACTTACTGCTTCTACTGGAGAAATATATTTTTATTTTTGGGGAAAAAAAGCTATTAAATCTGTATAACTACCGAGCTTTTCTTGCGTCCCCTACACTCCCACATTTTAACGTATCTTCCTACAGTATAAGGGTAACAACCTAGCACAAAGCCCCCTAAAACATCCTAGTGTCAGGACTAGTAGTTATATCTTGGTTAAATATAATGGCCTCTCGCACATAAACCAATATATTTTGGGCATCCCTAGGAGTTTAGTCTGGATCGTTTGAACCAGTATGCCATCTTTATTAAAATTCGGCTATACGGGTATACACGTACAGAACATCACTGTTGAAATATAAATGAGTATATATATATATATATATAAGACCATCTTGCTCTAGCAGTGAAGTAAGTAGTTTCAGTGATAAATTTACAAAAATAAAACGGTTGGAATATTTTGGCTCAACCTAAGCACCTTAAAAAAAGATCATCACAAATTTTCTCAAAATCCTTGGGAACAAACCACACGCGCAATTCATGTCTATTATACCTTGGAGGAAGAGGGAAAAGGCGCAAAATAAGTATATATATCAAGACGTTCTAAAATAAAAACCGAGACATTTAGAAATGTTGTCAGTAGAGGCAGCCAACTGTGTCACATTTTAATGTTTGAGTGCAAAAAAAATATTCGCGCAGTAGCAAGCAAACATCAAGGTTTTCCCTAAGTGTGTTTGGGTTGAGGGCTAAGTTGGTGAGAGGGGGGGGGGGATAGAGCCTCGTGGAACGTCCACTTGCAAACATTTCGCGAATAGCTTGGACCGTGGCCACGGTTCAGAAACATTGTTTGTGATTTTATATACATCTCTTCTGACCTTTGTTTAAATTAAAGTTAGAGTATTACATTTCTGGCCACGGTTATTGTTTTTTTAACATTGAGGAAATCGATTTATTTATTTACAACAAATGGCAAACTAACATCCTGAAATCTAGTTGATGTGATAAATAGACCCATACACACACTCTTACGTACACATTTACATACATACATACATACATACATACATACATACATACATACATACATACATACATACATACATACATACATATATACATACATAACATACAAACATAAATACATACACACATACAAACATACGTACATAAATACTAATAATTATATTGAGTACAGTTTCTGGGAACAAGCTAAGCTCCATTTCTTCAGCAGTCGGGCTCCCATCCGACTGTTATACGAGGTAAGCTATCTGATGACCACACAGAAGCATGCGTGAGACAGAAGTCATCAGAGAAACAGGTGTTCCGTTCTGTTATTTACATTTCCTGACGAGTTCTGGTTGACCTGATTTCTGTTCCATTGTGTGCCAACCCTGATCTCAAACAATCGTTGGGTCATCTGACGGTATTCTACCTACCAATTGTCCTGATGGAAAGCTGAATTCAAACAGTTGTTTAAATTGACACATAAAAACAGGTCATAAGCCCTTCAAGTTCAACTGCCCTCTCACCCGCTTCATGGGACACGGGGATTAGACGTCAAGTGCATCTAGCGTGGTTTTCCTGTGATGTATTGAGGATAATAAGGTATAAATGAATGTACTACCCCAAATCGATGTATGTTTGTTCTCCATTGGCCGAAATAGTTTCTAGCTTCTTTCACTTACATTAGCCCCATGGATTCTTTGGTGCTGACTGGCAGTTCACAGCTGACAGCTTTAAAAGTTACCAGACCAAATTACGTATCCCTACGCCAACCCAGATGATCTGCAAAACCATGTGTTTAGCAGCTGTCAGGAGTCAGCTGTGAGCTGTCAGTCAGCACCAAAGAAGCCATGGGGCTACTTTACCTAGCTTTTAACCTAGGGGCTTCATGCCATAGCCAATGAGAGGCTTTCTATACAAATCCTAAAGAGAAAGAGAGGAATATATACATAATTTTAACTTACAGGGCTTCCCACCACAGCCCCGAAGGATCAATTATGGGAGGAGGAAGGGTGTGGGGAGAAAGAGAGATAGATTCCGCGTGGCTTTCCATCCCCACTGAGATGGATCAGGGCCGGAGTAAGAAGGATTGGGAAGAGAGACGGTGATTCCCTGTGGCTTTTCATCCCCACTGAGAATGGATCAGGGCCGGAGTAAGAAGGATTGGGAAGAGAGACGGTGATTCCCTGTGGCTTTCCATCCCAACTGAGATGGCTCAGGGCAGGAGTAAGAAGGATTGCGAAGAGAGACGGTGATTCCTTGTGGCTTTCCGCCACAACCAAGACGGGTTGAGTGTAGGACGACGATCATGCGGCCTAAGGAACACACAGAGCTTCACCTTCACACATGAGAGGACAGCAACTAGTTATGCTCAAATGTACTCTCAAACAATACAAATAGTTCCAGGAATTTTCCCCATATATAATCCCAATTCCATTTTTAACTCAGGGCATCATCCCAGATCATCTTATTTGCCGCGTAACAGCAGTTGAACACGTGACTAATTCTGTAGAATGGCCGAGGCCGCATCCAACTGTCTTTGGGTCGAGGGTCTCACCCAAGATTTGTAGTTGGAGGTCGCTGACTAAGATAGCACGGGGTAGCGAAAAGAACGCTCATGAGCAGCAACCTATGATTGGAATACTTAATGAAGATGGGAGAGACAATGGATGACATTTAAAAAGCAAAAGTGTTGAACCTCGATACAGTTCAATCGATGAGAAATATTCCTAAAAGTTAAATTATAGTGCAAAATCGGCTTTTATTAAATTGACACCAAGTGTAAAAAGTGTCCCAAATGAACTCTTTTCAACCCGGCCAAAATGTCGAATTTAACTTTCGACAATATCAGCAAAATCAAACAAAAATCTCACATTACTCAAAACAGCCAAATAAATCAAAATAATCAGAGTAGTTAAATCAATCAAATCATTCAAATCATTCAAAAAATCAAAACAGTAAAATAATTATAAAAAATTGTAAAATTGATCAAATTAGTCAAAACAGTAAAATTTGTAATTTTAGTTAAATAAGTCAAATTAGTCAATTATTCCAATTAGTCAAATAATTCAAATAAATCAAATCTGTCAAAAATTCAAATTAGTGATAACAGTTAACTTAGTCAAAATAGTGAAAACAGTAAAAACAGTCAAATCAAATTAGTAGATTTAGTCATAAGAGTCAAAATAGTATTAATATTAATAGCTGGTAACATAAACAAAACGGTCAAATAAGTCAAATTAGTCAGAGTAATCAAATTAAACAAATATTCAAAACAGTCGTAAAAACAGTCAAATTAGCCGAATTAGTCAAAACAGTCAAATTAGTCAAGAGTCAAATCAGTTGAAGGAATCAAAAAATCAAAGTAGTCAAACTAGTCACATCACTCATAAAATGCCAAAGTGTCAAACTTTACTCTAAAGTATTTGACAGCAATGGTAAAAAGTTCCCAAATAGCCTAATCCAAACACTGGCGTCAATTGACAAAATCGACTTATAACATCGATACAAATCGACAAAAAATCACATAGACATACGCTAGAGGATCATACACGCAATCAGCTTGTGACGAACAGCTCCGAAACGGTCACTTTTGAAATGATTCTCCATACAAAAGTTGGACAATCTCTCTTGTTCTTAAGTGAGTGAGCTAGAGTTGGCCTACAACCTCCAAACTGGATCTTTCTCCACCAAGCGACATCACTTGTGCCTGTGACTCTCCTCCCGAGTCGGCTACCTCCTCAGGAAAGTCACAAAATTTCCAGCGATCTTATATAATATATGACCCGCCTCGGTGGCGTAGTTGGCTAACGCGCTTGTCGTGTTGAGCTCGACTGCTGAGGACGGGGAGATCGAGGTTCGAATCTCGGTCGGGTGAACTGGGGGTGGTTTTTCCTAAATGGTTTTCCACTCTCCCTCCACGCAAATGTGGGTTCACCTCATTTATTTCAACCTTCCAAATTCCTAGTCCATTAGAGTAATTAGTACTTAAAGCGTATAACCCGAACAGGTAGTAAGACGCGGTGCTAAATATTATTATTATTATTATATAATATATCACTCTATCCTGCAATTTAAAATCATTAGTACTCGGCATGTCGAGCGAGTACACGGCTATTTTACTGACCATTGTAAGTAGCATTGATATCGTTAAACAACTTTTGACCTTGAGATTGGACACAATAGAACGTCAAGAGTCTCGAAGCTATAAAAGCACTTTTCAGTCTACATATCCTTTCTGTAATGGACGAGAAATACACTATGTTGCGTTTCGCGCTTATCTCAGACTAGCACTTAGTGTACATAGCCAAGGCCAAATGAGTACTGCCTTACAAAGGTGTCCCCCAGAGTAGAAACAACAATTATATTATCATTTGTAGTTAAGTGTACCATATATAGACTAATGAATGTGTTCCTTTACTCTTTTTCTGTAGACTAATGATGTGGTTCCTGTTTATAGCGGTGGAGTCTTTAGATTAGATCCATCCCGAAGTGAACCATTTTGAAGGTAGTTTGATGCCTGCTTAGGAGGGTAGCAATATCTTAGAACCTCCCGCTAAATAAACCGATAGCGTCTTCTATAATAATTGTAACACGTCAAACAAACGGAAATAGCTTATACTTTCGATGATTTAACCCCCTGGCTAAACAATTCTGCAACAAAGACGACACGCCTCATTAAGACCCCAGCGACCGCACCGTGACCTCCAAGATGTTACCACTGCCGAGGGTACCATTTTCAGCGTGACTGCCCAGTGCTAAGCCAACGCCACCAAGCGAAAGAAAGACCGGGAAACGCCAAGCCAGAGGACAACAACCCCCCCCCCCTCTCCCCAAAGCCACAGGGAGTCAGGAACCGGGGCCACCACATCTAATAAACAACGTCTCGACCACTTATCAGAGTTCTATGTGACTCTCCTCATGGTACTCCACTAGCGGTATAGTGGCTAGAGTGCTTAGGTACGATAGTGGTTAGAGAGCTTAAGTACGATAGTAGTTAGAGTGCTTGAGTACGATAGTGGTTAGAGTGCTTAAGTACGATAGTAGTTAGAGTGCTTGAGTGAGTCAAGTTAAGATGCAACACGCTTTGGAAAAAAAAGCGTCGAATTCACCATGTAGGCAAAGTCGTTAAGCTCTTGTGTAGGCGGTTCGCTGACATAATATCCATGATTAGAAAGTGAATGATAGGCTCCTCAGTGCTAATAACAATAACAACAATAGGTGACCAGGTAGTCTAGGGGGTAAGGTGTCAGACCTCTGTGCTGGGGGTCCGGGGTTCAATCCTCGGAGGCGGCACAGATTTATCTGATTACAAAACCCTTCCTTCACCTCTGACAAGACGTGTATTAATCACAAATTGTGAATGTGTGAAATGCCAGGCCTCCACCGTGGTTCGGATTCCACGTTAAGCTGTAGTAGGTCCTCCATTTCATCTCACAATCACCCTACCATTACACATTAGCGTAAGTGCGTATAACCCGAACGAATTTTAAGATGCGGTGCTAATAATAATAATAATAATAATAATAATAATAATAATAATAATAATAATAATAATAATAACAATAAGTCAGAGTAACCCAAACGTTGGCACAACACAGAAAAGCTTACCTAAGCTGACTCCTTGCTTTACCTCAAACTGCCAACCAATGCCGATCCACTTTATATTCAATCTCAAATAAGTGCGAACGTTTCTTTAATTTCAAGGTTACTTCGGTTTGATTTCCCGTGAACCACACGCACAGATCGAATCAGAATGATTCCTAGAATGCGTATCAAGTATCACACCTTCATCATAAAGTACAAGGTCATTGCTATTATCATCATCCGGACTTCTGAGAATCAATAAGGCTACAGTTAAAGGGTACATAGTTCAATTTGTGCCCCTTAACTATATCCTATTTTATATTTAGTTTGTACCGTACGCTCCAAACGAGAAAGCTGTGATTTCGAACCTTGTAGCTAAATATAAAAACACGACTAAAAAAAATTAATTACTCATCATCAAATTCTGTAAAAAAGAATGCTTGTGAGAAAATAATATAATAATTTAACTCCAACTACAATGTACCCAGGCGTGTTGAAACACATGTTAGGTTAGTATAGGATTATTTAGTTTAGGTTAGGCTAGGTTAGTGGAAAATAAAACAACAAAATTAATCATTTTGAATGTAAATGCATTTCCATGATCCAATTTCAGGTCCAAGATTGAAATAACGATTCCAAATATAGTCTGTATTAAAACGTGTTTTGTTTTACAAATTGGAATTGCTGGATGTAAATCCCACGACGCTATTGTTGGTGGCCGCAACGCCCAACGATCGTAAGTCCCACAGATCTAATTTAGCTGTTCAGTATTTTTTTTTAAATCATATAAAATAAAATATTGAAGGAGCGTATCTGATATGACATATTATTTTAAATTGCATCAAATTAAAATTAAACTCAGAATTCCCGAGCTAAAATCGAAATTTCTGTGTAGGCCTATTCAAACTTTTCAAGTTTTGTAAAAAGCTTCATGTCGAGTTCAGAGAGCGACTAAAACTTGCCTAAACTCACATTTTCGAGCACTCGAAAATACATAAATATATATATAAATATATATAATATGTATATATTGTATTATATAAAATATATTATATATAGTTCATATATTATATAGAGATTATACGTATATTAGTAAATAAAGTTGTTTGTCAAGCTCAAAATGTTTGCCTCAAAACTAAACTCTTGTCTTGCTCTTGTAACCAGTCGGTAGAAATCAAAGAATATTGAATCTTGAAATCAACACCTCTGGGGGTATTTGAGAACTTTACCTGGATAATGTTGGACGGGTAGTAAGACGCAGTGCTAATTATTATTATTATTAATAGAAAACGGTGAGAAAAAAGATCACAAGAGCAAGAACCACAGAACGTTCAATCATTCCATTCCCGTGCTGACGTCTTTCTACTTCCGGCCTCCCCTTGGTGTTCCCTATAGTCGACAGTCCTTGGTCTGGCTTATTTATCCTTGGAGAATGTCAGCTGTTTCAGGAATATGCTAAAAATAGAAGTCAAGAACACAACTCAAATCCTTCAACTTGACGTTTAGTTTTCTGAGGTGGGATGAAAATAGATGAGATGACCTTTGAGAAGGACACAAAACCAACCCATACAGATCGTTACCAGGAAGAGAACGTTTTCCTTGCTTCGATACTAATACCTACCTGTTTTATAGACAAATATTGAGTTAAGGGCTACGCCTACTTTATGAGAAATATCCTTTCACCATGGTATTTCTTATAAGGATGGCAGCTCCGAAGCTAACCAAACTTAGAAAACCAACCTCAACCGGCAGGGTTGCCAATACAAATAGTGTGCCTGAGTCTAACCAGGAATATCACTGGTAGGGTGTGCAGCACAGATAGTGGACCTGAGTCTAACCAGGAATGTCACTGGTAGGGTGTGCAACATAGATAGTGGACCTGAGTCTAACCAGGAATATCACTGGTAGGGTGTGCAACACAGATATTGTGCCTGAGTCTAACCAAGAATATCACTGGTAGGGTGTGCAACATAGATAGTGGACCTGAGTCTAACCAGGAATATCACTGGTAGGGTGTGCAACATAGATATTGTGCCTGAGTCTAACCAGGAAGATCACTGGTAGGGTGTGCAACATAGATAGTGGAACTGAGTCTAACCAGGAAGATCACTGGTAGGGTGTGCAACCCAGATAGTGGACCTGAGTCTAACCAGGAATATCACTGGTAGGGTGTGCAACATAGATAGTGTGCCTGAGTCTAACCAGGAATATCACTGGTAGGGTGTGCAACATAGATAGTGGAACTGAGTCTAACCAGGAAGATCACTGGTAGGGTGTGCAACATAGATAGTGTGCCTGAGTCTAACCAGGAATATCACTGGTAGGGTGTGCAACACAGATAGTGGAACTGAGTCTAACCAGGAAGATCACTGGTAGGGTGTGCAACACAGATAGTGGACCTGAGTCTAACCAGGAATATCACTGGTAGGGTGTGCAACATAGATATTGTGCCTGAGTCTAACTAGGAAGATCACTGGTAGGGTGTGCACCACAAATAGTGTGCCTGAGTCTAACCAGGAATATCACTGTTAGGGTGTGCAACACAAATAGTGTGCCTGAGTCTAACCAGGAATATCGCTGGCAGGGTGTACAACACAGATAGTGTGCCTGAGTCTAACCAGGAATATCGCTGGCAGGGTGTGCAACACAGATATTGTGCCTGACTCTAACCAGGAATATCGCTGGCAGGGTGTGCAACACAGATAGTGTGCCTGAGTCTAACCAGGAATATCGCTGGCAGGGTGTGCAACACAGATATTGTGCCTGACTCTAACCAGGAATATCGCTGGCAGGGTGTGCAACACAGATAGTGTGCCTGAGTCTAACCAGGAATATCGCTGGCAGGGTGTGCAACACAGATATTGTGCCTGACTCTAACCAGGAATATCGCTGGCAGGGTGTGCAACACAGATAGTGTGCCTGAGTCTAACCAGGAATATCGCTGGCAGGGTGTGCAACACAGATATTGTGCCTGACTCTAACCAGGAATATCGCTGGCAGGGTGTGCAACACAGATAGTGTGCCTGAGTCTAACCAGGAATATCGCTGGCAGGGTGTGCAACACAAATAGTGTGCCTGAGTCTAACCAGGAATATCGCTGGCAGGGTGTACAACACAGATAGTGTGCCTGAGTCTAACCAGGAATATCGCTGGCAGGGTGTGCAACACAGATATTGTGCCTGACTCTAACCAGGAATATCGCTGGCAGGGTGTGCAACACAGATAGTGTGCCTGAGTCTAACCAGGAATATCGCTGGCAGGGTGTGCAACACAGATATTGTGCCTGACTCTAACCAGGAATATCGCTGGCAGGGTGTGCAACACAGATAGTGTGCCTGAGTCTAACCAGGAATATCGCTGGCAGGGTGTGCAACACAGATATTGTGCCTGACTCTAACCAGGAATATCGCTGGCAGGGTGTGCAACACAGATAGTGTGCCTGAGTCTAACCAGGAATATCGCTGGCAGGGTGTGCAACACAGATATTGTGCCTGACTCTAACCAGGAATATCGCTGGCAGGGTGTGCAACACAGATATTGTGCCTGACTCTAACCAGGAATATCGCTGGCAGGGTGTGCAACACAAATAGTGTGCCTGAGTCTAACCAGGAATATCGCTGGCAGGGTGTACAACACAGATAGTGAGCCTGAGTCTAACCAGGAATATCGCTGGCAGGGTGTGCAACACAGATACTGTGCCTGACTCTAACCAGGAATATCGCTGGCAGGGTGTGCAACACAGATAGTGGACCTGAGTCTAACCAAGAATATCACTGGCAGGGTGTACAACACAGATAGTGAGCCTGAGTCTAACCAGGAATATCGCTGGCAGGGTGTGCAACACAGATATTGTGCCTGACTCTAACCAGGAATATCGCTGGCAGGGTGTGCAACACAGATATTGTGCCTGACTCTAACCAGGAATATCGCTGGCAGGGTGTGCAACACAGATAATGTGCCTGAGTCTAACCAGGAATATCGCTGGCAGGGTGTGCAACACAAATAGTGGACCTGAGTCTAATCAGTACTCTCTTGTGTATGGTTTCAGCAAAGGGGGCAGGGAGTACTCTTCTCTCCACTCTCATCTTAGACAAATGATGGGTTACTCTCCCTCTTAAGCTCTTCCCCATCATTATACTAAGAGGTTAAAACATATTAATAATCGTAATTCATAAAGGTAATGCAATCTGCAGCTGTCACTTTTAATATAAATACTATAAATTCCGACATCTTTTGTAAGTGCTCTGATGAAATTTAGAGTTCCTAATTCCATAGATTAGATTTTTTTTAAATGCTGACAACAAATAGCTAGCTCCACGAACTTTTTGTTAATGTTGGTCACCTGACATGTACTTCTTATATAGATATCATTTGATAAGCTCGTGTCCGATAGCAGAAATTACGAGGAAATGGCTAAATGGAACTTGACAAACTAACACTCATTTTAAAGGTTCGAGTTACAAATGTCGGCAAAAATAGTAGTTTCTAACGAAAATCTGATTTTCCCAGCGAATTTTCAGCTTTTCATTCTTTGCTTGCATCACCACGTAAACCCTGAATTGTAAATACTAGTATAAACCTGTAAATAAAACATTTATCTCTGTTTACAAATAATATCAACTCAACTCAACTCTTACTTTAAGGGTGTGGTGCAAAAAATAGAAGGATTACAGGAAATATTTATTTATTTATCACCCGCCTCAGTGGCGTAGTTGGCTAACGCGCTTGTCGTGTAGAGCTCGATTGCTGAGGACGTGGAGATCGAGGTTCGAATCTCGTTCGGGTGAACTGAGGGTGGTTTTTCCTGAATGGTTTTCGACTCTTCCTCCTCGCAGATGCGGGTTCACTTCCTCTAATTCAACCGTACCCATTCCTAATCCATTAGAGTAATTAGTACTTAAAGCGTATAACCCGAACGGGTAGTGAGACGTGGTGCTAAATATTATTATTGTTTATTTATCAAACAAACTAATGATAGTAGGTTAAAAATATTTCAATTTGTTTGCACATTTACCGCTCTTCTTCTTCTTTATTTTTGAATATTTACCTCTAATTATAAAATGGCCATTATAAATAGCTGCTATTAAAACATATATTACCAATATTATTTTACTGAGGGAATTAATTTGAATTTCCTAGTCTCTCTCTCTCACACACTATCTCGCACATTCCCTCTCTAAAATTCACTTTCTAACACTAACAATCTCAATCTCACACTCACTCTCACTTTGATTCTCTTTATATTTAAAATACTATATATAAAATAAATTATTATTAGCACCACGTCTTACTACCCGTTCGGGTTATACGCACTTACGCTAATGTGTAATGGTAGGGTGATGGTGAGATGAAATGGAGGACCTACAGTTTAACGTGGAATCCGAACCATGGTGGAGACCTGGCATTCCCCACATGTCTTGTCAGAGGTGAAGGAAGGGTTTGGTAATCAGATAAATTTATGCTGGGACCGGGGATTGAACCCCGGCCGCCAGCATATAAGTCTGACACCCTACCCCTAGACCGCCAGGTCACCCTATAAAATAAATAAATAATATATATGTTATGGTTAAAGATCCAAAGCTAGCCAGTTCGCTAGCTTTGGCCACCGGACTTAACAAAAGAATGAAATCTATATTAATATAATAAGGAGTTAGTGAGTCTGTCATGTGCGTTGCGCGATTTATACCCCACGGGGAGGTCTGAAATTTAAACATTATTAATCCATATGCATGCACATGTGCACCTAGCAGTCATAATGTTGAGATATTGATTAGATCAATCAAAGATGATATCCAGTTTAAGTGACCAGCAGGTTTTATTTTTTCTTTGAAAGATAATAAAATAATAATATATTCGGTTGAAGACAGTTTGAAACCTATATCTGGCTACACATTCAACTTGTTTGGATATTTTGATTTCAATGTATCAATAGCAGGACACGAACCGTTACGATAATTTGTTGCGGGAAAAGTTACCAGGCACAGCACTTACCATATCACTCAGTTCAAAGTACTTAGAATGAACGTGCAGACAAAAGTCATTGGGTCATTTTGTGTGTAAACTAGTTTTAAATAGTTAAAGAGTAAGCTATTTGAATTTGTGGACCCTTTGAAACTACTCTGTGGCCCCCCCAGGGTTCAGTAACCCACAGGTTGGAAGCAGAGCTCTAAAGGAAAATAAGGGCCTTCTCAAATTGGGAAACCGGTGACCTTCTCCAGTGACTAGTCCCAAAATACATTGATTTAAATTGCAGATTTTAACACTGGCACAATACAGTTTCTGGCCAGTCACAGTGACTCTACAGTGACAGAGCTCCGTCACAGGTGACGGACTAGGTCTGGGTGAGTCACCGTTCGAGGTACATTAGCTACGATAGGAGCGTTCGCACCGGACCACTGGTCACAAACACTGTGCGCTATTCTGACGGCGAGATGTCGGTTGTTGGTTCGAAGTCAAGCACGCTGCTATTTTTCTTGTTCTAGCCGTGAGACTATCACTGGAGATTCTATGGCTTGTTCTAGCCATGAGACTATCACTGGGGATTCTACGGCTTATTCTAGCCGTGAGACTATCACTGGAGATTCTGCGGCTTGTTCTAGCCATGAGACTATCACTGGAGATTCTACGGCTTGTTATACCCGTGAGACTATCACTGGGGATTCTATGGCTTGTTCTAGCCATGAGACTATCACTGGTGATTCTACTGCTTGTTCTAGCCGTGAGACTATCACTGGAGATTCTACGGCTTGTTATACCCGTGAGACTATCACTGGGGATTCTACTGCTTGTTCTAGCCATGAGACTATCACTGGAGATTCTACTGCTTGTTCTAGCCGTGAGACTATCACTGGGGATTCTACTGCTTGTTCTAGCCGTGAGACTATCACTGGGGATTCTACTGCTTGTTATACCCGTGAGACTATCACTGGGGATTCTATGGCTTGTTCTAGCCATGAGACTATCATTGGGGATTCTACTGCTTGTTCTAGGCGTGAGACTATCACTTGGGGATTCAATGGCTTGTTATACCCGTGAGACTATCTCTGGTGATTTTACTGCTTGTTCTAGCCGTGAGAATATCACTGGGGATTCTACTGCTTGTTCTACCCGTGAGACTATCACTGGGGATTCTATGGCTTGTTCTACCCGTGTGATTATCACTGGGGATTTTACTGCTTGTTCTAGCCGTGAGACTATCACTGGGGATTCTACTGCTTGCTCTAGCCGTGAGACTATCACTGGTGATTTTACTGCTGGTTCGAGCCGTGAGACTATCACTGGGGATTCTATGGCTTGTTCTAGCCGTGAGACTATCACTGGGGATTCTAGGGCTTGTTCTAGGCATGAGACTATCACTGGGGATTCTACGGCTTGTTATACCCGTGAGACTATCACTGGGGATTCTAGGGCTTGTTCTAGGCATGAGACTATCACTAGGGATTCTATGGCTTGTTCTAGCCGTGAGACTATCACTGGGGATTCTACTACTTGTTCTAGCCATGAGACTATCACTGGGGATTCTACGGCTTGTTCTACCCGTGAGACTATCACTGGGGATTCTATGGCTTGTTCTACCCGTGTGATTATCACTGGGGATTCTATGGCTTGTTCTACCCGTGAGATTATCACTGGGGATTCTATGTCTGGTTCTAGCCATGAGATTATCACTGGGGATTCTATAGCTTGTTCTACCCGTGAGACTATCACTGTGGATTCTATGGCTTGTTCTAGCCATGATACTATCACTGGGGATTCTACGGCTTGTTATACCCGTGAGACTATCACTGGGGATTCTAGGGCTTGTTCTAGGCATGAGACTATCACATGGGGATTCTACGGCTTGTTATACCCGTGAGACTATCACTGGGGATTCTATGGCTTGTTCTAGCCATGAGACTATCACTGGGGATTCTATGGCTTGTTCTAACCGTGAGACTATCACTGGTGATTCTACTGCTTGTTCTAGCTATGAGACTATCACTGGTGATTCTATGGCTTGTTATACCCGTGAGACTATCACTGGTGATTCTATGGCTTGTTCTAGCCAAGAGACTATCACTGGGGATTCTACTGCTTGTTCTAGCCGTGAGACTATCACTGGTGATTCTACTGCTTGTTCTAGCCATGAGACTATAGACTATCACTCGGGATTCTACTGCTTGTTCTAGCCATGAGACTATCACTGGGGATTCTACTGCTTGTTCTACCCGTGAGACTATCACTGGTGATTCTACTTCTGGTTCTAGCCGTGAGACTATCACTGGGGATTCTACGGCTTGTTCTAGCCGTGAGACTATCACTGGTGATTCTACTACTTGTTCTAGCCATGAGACTATCACTCGGGATTCTACTGCTTGTTCTAGCCGTGAGACTATCACTGGTGATTTTACTGCTGGTTCGAGCCGTGAGACTATCACTGGGGATTCTATTGCTGTTTCTAGCCGTGAGACTACCACTGGTGATCCTTCTGCTTGTTCTAGCCGTGAGACTATCACTGGGGATTCTACGGCTTGTTCTAGCCGTGAGACTATCACTCGGGATTCTACTGCTTGTTCTAGCCATGAGACTATCACTGGGGATTCTACTGCTTGTTCTAACCGTGAGACTATCATTGGTGATTCTACTGCTTGTTCTAGCCGTGAGACTATCACTGGGGATTCTACTTCTGGTTCTAGCCGTGAGACTATCACTTGGGATTCTACTGCTTGTTCTAGCCGTGAGACTATCACTGAGGATTCTACGGCTTGTTCTAGCCGTGAGACTATCACTGGTGATTCTACTACTTGTTCTAGCCATGAGACTATCACCGGGAATTCTACGGGTGATGTCCAAATCCCTCCTGTCAGATTAACAAATAGTGTGTGAGACAAGCATTTATCTAGCCGATTACGTGGTAGAAGGTGTGCGTGGAAGATTTTTTATCCTCATTATCCGCCTACATTCTCTGTTTAGAGGCAATATTAACAAATAGTTCTCCATTACTTGAGTCAATAAAAAAATGCTACTTAATTTTTTGGCAATGACGTGTCGGTCACTGGGGTCGCCACAAACACCTGTAACCGTGACAAGTGTCTCAGTGGGAAACTATTTCAATCAGTGGCGTATTCTGAGAAAATTAATAGGTATGCTGTACTCTAAAAGTTGCAGGGGAGATTTGGGGGTCGAGAACCCTTAACCACCGTTGTCCAAGAACGTCAAGGGGTATATTTGAAGATGTGTTCATATAGAACAGTGGTTCTCAAACATTTATTATTTCCGTTTAACTGTATGCTATCTTAGGAAATTTTGAGCCCCGCTCCCCCCTCCTCCACTCCCATATTCTCTTTTCTTTTATTTATCCATAACGATGATTACCATCCACTTTTTGTAATAAAAGTAACTCCATGGTGTCAGCCCGCATTCAGGCTATACCTGCCGAGTGGCTACCAAACTGTTTAGCGAACTAGTGACATGATGTTGTACCTGTTTTTTTAGAGTTGGGTTGTGAGCTCCCGTGTTTCTATAACTGGCGTTGGAACACTAGTTGTCAGATAACTGATAGGTTTCAAAAGTTAAGAGAAACTCAGTTGATGCGATAGGATAGGTTTTCGAGAACATTTACCGGAAGGAGAATAAATCCGTCTTTCCGTTTCTTCTCCCACTTCCTCGGTTTATTCCTCGGAGTGGCCGCGTGAAACTCAAAACATCTCGGTCATCCTCCATGTCACCTTATTGACGCGTTAAACCTCTCAAGGTCACGACGCCAATTTAGAGCACGGTTCCTCGGTTCCCGCGGTCACCCAAGTCATTAATTCTAGGCCAAGGTTAAGGGAGACCCATCGATAAGAAATATTTGGCAATCGTGAGCCAATGACCGGAAAAAGGTCGACGTGTTGGTTCAAATAGTTATTCAATGAGTTGAGATCAAAAGCCATCTGTCATTCATCATAACTGCCGCTGACTTTGATTCCTGTTGAAATGTTGAGCTACGTCGTAGTTTGGATATGGCGCCAGTTCGAGTAAACAAGGTGAAGCAGGACGAAATAGTATTATACTATTAAAATATGGAGTAAGAGCTCTTGTATTTTTTACTTGGGGAAAGTAGTCGGCCGTAAAGGCTTTTGGCCTCAAGTTTGTGGTGGATCTCGATATTTCTGTGCCCCTGAACTCAAAAAAATTAGGAATGTATATACATATTTCCGCCTGTCCCTCCAGCTTTCTTTAACTGGGATTACAGTCGAAAGGGTTTTATAGATTTAGGCTACTTCCAAATTAATATTTAAATGTTATGTTCATACCCTTAAACAGGGCCAGATTTTGATCTGTGGAGGCACCGAGGAGATAAATAGTGGCCCCAAAAATAAACAAATATTTTTCTTTTCAACGTTTCTAAATTATAATTTTTTCTTTACTAAATTAACTGTTAAAATCTCTATGTTAAACACATTATTTTCTTATGGAAATATTGACAATGCAATCAATTAAATGTGCTTAAAACAAAAAATAAATTATCTAATTCATTATGTCAAAACCTTAGGAAAATGCACTAAGAACAAAAATAGCAAAATGTAATCTAGTGCTGTGTCTACACAACGGGCAATTAATGAAGCTTTTTTTTATATAGTTCCGTATGAAACCACTAGACACGCTGTCATTTAGGGACGTTATATAATTTTTGAAAACTACACTTCTAATTATATGTTTGCCTCAAATTCACGTGTCGTAAGTAAGTTAAGTAATATTTTGTCAAAACTAAATAAAATGCTCTACAATAAGTTATAATTATTTTTTAAAAGATTTTACCATAACTGCAATCTATAAATCCAAAAGAGATTTTATTATTATTATTAATATTATTATTATTGCAACAGATTGTGGGGCCTCTGGGCGGTTGCCTCTGTTTCTTAAAATTGGCCCTGACCTTAAGAATAAAAGGGATTTTAATATTTTTTTAAAGTGACTGTAAGGATATTTAATAGCAACAGATTTTTTTAAAAATTTCGTTTAAAACAAAATATACCATGCGATTGTTTCGCTCTACTGACGTTCACAATACTCAGCAAAAAAAATGCGGAATAGAACACGCAATAAAAAAATACAAAGAAAATAAATAAATATATATATTTTGGGTTGAAAACACTCGATACCAAGACATAATAAAGTTAATCATGAGAACTCGTCTTGTTTATATATATATATATATAAACAAGACGAGTTCTCATGATATATACATATATATATATATAAACAAGGCGAGTTTTCATTATATATATATATATATATAAAAACAAGACGAGTTTTCATTATATATATATATATAGGCCCCTATAAACAAGACGAGTTCTCATGATATATATATATATATATATATATATATATATATAAACTAGGCGAGGGTTAACGTGGTTACTTACGGCTTGGTATCGAGTGTTTTCGACCAAGTGGTTCTGACCAAGGTAGAACGTGAAATTATTTTGAGATGTTTTGCTTAGACAAAAATGGCGGTTTGGGTAAAGTAGATTTGAGATCTGGTAGGTGAATTTATGTAATTCTACTAAATGTACTGCAAATCGATATAAAATGAGCTATTTAATTTTATTCTTAGTTAAATTGGTGCTTATTTTGACTAGTCCTAATATTTACACAACATAACAAGCTAAACATATCCTCCCAAAAATAACCTTAAGAAAAGATGGAGTACGTATGTAATATTAAATAGCCCTAGATCATATAGTACTTTCTTTCTTTTATCCGTAACTAAACGGTTTTTAAGTACCTTCTTACAGCCATGTATTTCCAGCTAGTAATTTATGTGCATTTTATTTTACAAACACTTAAAATCCGTTGACTAAGAAGTTATACTCGTTTGAATCTAATATGAGGAATGAAATTATTTGAAACTGGTGCAAAAATTCTCGGCTCTCTGGTCGTAACCATTCTTTTTACTCTGATCAAGGAAATCGTTACCATACTGAGCTCTGGTCATAAACATTTCGTTAACATCGATACCAGGTCAACAACCAAAACACGCCTAAAAAGTTATAAATCTAGCAAAAAAAATTGCTGATTAAAAAAACACGATAAACTACAATTTTCTTTTATTTTTTATTATTATTCTGACAAAGAACACATCAAGTTATGGAATAAGAATGAACAAAAATTGAAAATCCAAGTGAACGGTGAATTTGTAAGATATAGCATTATCTGGAAAGAAGAGAGGCTGAAATGAGATCTAGTCCTCCAGCTCATATTCCACTTTTCCAGCCAAACATCCATCTCTGTTTGATAGGTTTATATTCCCTCGGGCCAAGATACTAACACTAGTCTGTTCAGCGTGTTTTCTAAAAGGCCTTTTTCCTTACCAGAAATCTATTATATAGTAGTATATTGGTAAGAAAAAAAGACCTTTCAGAGAGTAATTCCTACCGTGAATCTATATAGGAAGAGCCTCTTCTTAAAAAATAAATCCTTTCACGTTTCCATACGTCAATTTATGTGACACATGGCTGCCACTTTTGATAAATATTATATTATAAACTAGTAACATGTTTTCAATCTTGACCGCATAAAAAGTTTGTTTATAAAAGGCCCTCAATTTGAAGAGTTTGGAAACGCCTTCCAACACTTTGGTTTGCATGTTGTACTGTCCCATGATCTAGATAGCTTAATGTGATGTCGATGAATATGTTTTTGTTAGGGTGGGATAGTTAAATGAATGAAATTTCCAGCTGTTTGAGAATTATGTAAATTCTAACTTATTTTTCTGCTTGGTCTAATCAATTTGATCAAAAGGGTACAAAAACCTACTTGAAGGGAAATACTCTCACACAATTGAATTTCTCATAATATAGTATTTTATAGCTTGGAACAAAATTTTCAAAATTAAGTTTTGGTAAATAATCCCTAAGAAAGCTTTTATCATAAAAAAACATATCATCTTGTCGTTACAATAAACAAAAATGTTAAAACGTAAAAATAAAATTAAAAATTAAAAAAAAATCCTTCAAATTTTCAAAAATCAATTATTTGCAAACTACAAAAAGCTATTTAAATTTAAAAATTAAAATGTATTTGTGTTTTGTTCGAAGAATTATTTACAGGTAGTCATTTTGAACTAAGTCTTAAGAGTCCCTTAAATTAATTTATTTTAGAAAAATAAACAAACATAAAATTTATCATATAAAATATCTAAACAAAATCGCTAAGAAAGTTTTTTTTTAATATTTCAATTAAATAAAATCTCTTACTCATAAAGTGCCCTTAAACAAATTTTTCTCTAAATAAAAATGGTGATTTTTTATGTCATACACTTCCCATTTAACCATTTTAAACAAAATTGTTTGATACATTTTCCAAACTTTGATATTTAAAATAATACCCTTTAGTAAATAACCCTTTAATATATTTCCCCCCAAAAAACAAGAAGAGGTTGTTATCTTTAAGTTCAAACACTCTATATATATTCATTAAAAATACTTGAGCCATTTCCGAAATATTTGAAATGTTAATATTGGTTGATTAATTTACATTTGATTGATTGACATGTAATTGATCAATATGTATGAAAAGGTTTGAATATGTCTGAAAACATTGGAAACTCGAGATGGTCTACTCAATACCTTAGATCGTGATGTGGAAACGCAAGGTGGCGGATTTAATACCCAACTATTCGAGCCCATTTCTGTAATTCCCTCAGTTTTCCGCGGTAGGGTAACATTGTCATACCACTTAACTGGTTTGATCGCCTTTCTTTGCATGGCTATGCCATTTATTCCCCTTTCTTCTCTTTCTATCCCTACCACGTTAGTTTTTGCGGCATTATCACCTGTTTGATAATACTACTGAGCTGTTTTAGCTTGTTTTATGACTTAATATCCTTGTTAGTTTATAAAAATCAGCTCCCAGACAAGAATACAACACAAACATACACTACATACAAACCAATACGTAATATACAGACCATCAATACACTGTAATACTTGGCATAATAAATACATGCATATGCATACATATATACATACATACATACATACATACATACATACATACATACATACATACATACATACATACATACATACACACACATACACACACATACATACATATATACCTACATACAAACACACATACATATATACATACTAAACGCAAATGAACAAAAAATCTTATATTAATCCGGCCTCCCATACAAGGTTACATACATATCATATATATATATATATATATATATATAATACATGAAATGACACCACAAACCACACACAACATATATACTTGTATACAATAAACACACCAATATGATACAATACATAAAACAAATAAATAAAAGAATTCATAAAATACATAACATCAATACAATATAACACATAAAATAATACATACATAATATACCATACAAACATTAATAATTATATCTATCTATAAACGAAGTGAGGTCATAAAAGCAGTTCAAACAAGTTCAAAACAGTTCAGTAGTAACGTTAAAAAGGTTTCACTAACAATAAAACTGATGTGTTAGGGAAGGTTGCATAGCCATAAAAATAAATGCAGTCATCAAACATGTTCAAACCAGTTCAGTAATGGTATGAAAATAACACCATACCGTAAATATTTGGGGGAACTATCCTTATGGGCTTAAATTGTTAGCTACGAGATCCACCATCTTGGACTTCTACATCACGATGTAAGTTTTGGGGGAGCTATCACGAATTTATAACCTCTTCATTAATCTCCAGACATGTTCAGACATGTTCAAACCTGTTCAGAAATTTTAATCAATGAATCACCTGTTAATAAATCAATCAAATGTAAATCCCTCAACCAACCAATTAAGTCGAGATCTGTGGAGTATTATCGAGACCTGTTGGAACATGCCGGTATGATCGATCATGATCAAACATGATTAGGTTCAGACATGTTCAGATGTGGTTGATCTATCAATACGTGATACGGTTTGATCAGACATGATTAGACTTGTTCATCAGGTTCAAACATTTTCATATATGTTCAGACATGTTCATATATGATAAGGCATGGGAAAACATATTCAAACATATCCAGAAATGTTCATCAAAATTCAAAATTACTGCATAGATTCAAAGTTGCATCAAAATTCAAAATGGCCACCAAGATTAAAAATGGACACTAAAATTAAATAAGGGGTGTCAAAAGCGCATGCGCGCTTCAAAGACATGAGCTAGAGTCGGACTTTCTACACTACTTTCAAGGTAATATAAATCATAAAGATTCCTCATAATCTCAAGGTCAAAAATGTTCACGATACATACTTTTTATATGAGAAAGTAAAGTAATTTTCTTAATTTATTTTAGGAAGGATAGATTTATTTTTTGAGCCCTTTACTTTAATTTAGCGTGAAAGGTAATCAAAATTGAGCTAACATTTCTTTAGTTTGTTTATAATTATAAAACTTAAAATGTAAGAATTTATTCTTATAGGATGTCCGTTTTGGTCTGATCAATATTTTGAAATAACAAATCCCTTAAAAATAATAAGGGATTTCTGGATTTATACAATCCGTCTCATCGCCTCTTTGTGGTTCTCTAAAAAAAATAACATTTATCTTTTTCTAATTAAGGGACCAATTTTATTATACTTCAATATATTTGCAAATCTAGATTTTAAAGGAACAGGTGTTTGAGTAATTTAAAATTTCATTTCTACTTTTATTTTAATATAAAATGTATATGAGATGCCCATTTAAACTCAAAGATTTAAAATTAACATTCAGTAATTTCGTTGTTTAGCACTGGTCCTGCTACCCGATGACAGGGCAATTGAGATTCAAATCTTGGTTAGCTAAAATGGTATTCCACTCTCCCTCCAGGCAAATGCGGGTACACTTTCTATAAATATAGCCTTCATCATCCCTAACTATTTAAGTAATTAGTACAAACGCGTATAACTCAATCGGGTAGTTTCATACACCATGCGAAAAAAATCGAAAAAAAAACACACGCATAGCAGGATATCGCTAATTCACAACTCCATATTGTTTGGGCCCGTGGAGTAAAGTTTCAGTCGTGTTTTATCTGATATCGGAAGGTGTGTACTGAGGATAGCCTTCCAAAATGGTTTCCCACTCTTTCTCCGCGCAAATGCGTGTACAAATCCTCTGAAAGTATACCGTTCCCATCCTAACTCTTCTAATGCAAATATGCAGCGGACAGTAAGACGCGATGCGGGAAAATGTAAAAAAAAAGTTAAATATTCTTTCCTTAATCTTTGAAAATTAATTAATGGTTTTTTATGTTGCTTACATAATGAATATCAATTGTTACTTCACCATCACAAACATATGACGTTCATAGGATAGGATACCAGAAATGTTCTATTGTGATAAAGAATAAGTTGTTTGTAAGCCTTTTTAAAGTGTTGAAGGTCACACACGGAGATAATAAGTAACAAATAAGGAACCGAGATAAGCAATATTATGGGTCTTGTTTTCTTCTGCAAGGAATGTTTGTATCCTTCTCTCTAACTGGTTCGTTGTAAGATTATAGCCATGTGTTAGAATGTTAGTAATTAGCAAGTTGGCGAGGAGCTCATGATTTTTTTAATCACCATGTCTTACTACCCGTTCGGGTTATACGCTTATGTATTAATTACGATAATGGTTTTAGGTTACAGGAAGATTATATTTTATAGGAAAGGTACCCACATTTACGTGGAAAACCATTTTAGTCTACTGTGAAAGTAGCGCGTTAGACCACGCTACCAGCGAAGCACTTGAAAAGATTATTAAGAGGTTTTTCACACATGGAAGTTAAAAATGTTTCTTTCTACAGTAATGAATAATGATTACACTAATTGAATACATGGAAGGTGAATAGTTTTAATTGTAGTCATGGAAGCATTATTTAAATGTGTGGAAGGTGAAAAGGTTTCTTTGTCGTCATGATAGCATTATTTAAATGTGTGGAAGGTGAAAAGGTTTTTTTGTCGTCATGATAGCATTATTTAAATGTGTGGAAGGTGAAAAGGTTTCTTTGTCGTCATAATAGCATTATTTAAATGTGTGGAAGGTGAAAAGGTTTCTTTGTCGTCATGATAGCATTATTTAAACGTGTCGAAGATCAAAGGTTTTTTTTTGTCGTCATGATAGCATTATTTAAATGTGTGGAAGGTGAAAAGGTTTTTTGTCGTCATGATAGCATTATTTAAATGTGTGGAAGGTGAAAAGGTTTCTTTGTCGTCATGATAGCATTATTTAAACGTGTCGAAGATCAATGGTTTTCTCTGTCGTCATGATAGCATTATTTAAACGTGTCGAAGATCAAAGGTTTTCTTTGTCGTCATGATAGCATTATTTAAACGTGTCGAAGATCAAAGGTTATCTTTGTCGTCATGATAGCATTATTTAAACGTGTGGAAGGTGAAAAGGTTATCTTTGTCGTCATGATAGCATTATTTAAATGTGTGGAAGGTGAAAAGGTTATCTTTGTCGTCATGATAGCATTATTTAAATGTGTGGAAGGTGAAAAGGTTTCTGTGTTGAGTCATGGAAATATTAGTTGAACGCGTGGAAGGTGTGAATAAATTTTGCTTTCCAGGAGGCTGGGGTTCATTCCAAACAATTTTCTATGATTTTTTTTCTTTCTAACTCTTCTTTAAAGCTGAGGTTTTTTTCGCTTAGCCAATATAAAGTTTTGTACCATGCTCCGAGAGTTGCCACATGTCCAAGATATTCATCTGGTAAAAGGAATTAGGAAAATAAAAGAAGAATAAATGTAGCCTACAGGCATTTAGATTTAAAACAATTTTGGGAAAGAAAAACATCTCAATCAATCCCGCAGGGTTTCAAAACTCTATAATCACTGCCCACCACCAGTAAACCTGATTTGGCGAGACTGACGCCCCCGTATCCGCCGATGGAGGTACCAGAAATCTAGCTGTCTGGGACAAACAACGATGGACCTTATGAGGTGACAACTTAGGGATTTTTATCACATCCCCCTAAAATTGCAAATATTTTTAGTAAAAACTTGATACGTTTGTAGAAAAACTATAAAACTGAAGATGGACCAAGTGACTTGGCTGAATTTTATAACCATTATTACAATTTGATTATCAAAATATGTTCATTTTAAAACATTAAAATTGTTACTAAGGCTCATTATTGAAAAAATAAAAGCGTCTATGTGCACCCATAAATGTGCTACAAGGGAAGCTTTTGCCCCCTTATAACACCGTAATACATTTTTTTAAATCTCTATAAAAATAAAATTGTGTATTTTGAATTTGGTTGCAATTTTATACTAAAAACTTTGAACCGAGTTAATAGAGATAAAAATGATAAAATGTGAAAAATCTTCCCAAATCCCATGTTATTTTCAAAAGCTTTCTTTTAATTTTGTTCCGTTAAATAACCGTGTTAAAAAGATAATATTACTTTTAAATGGGTTTAGTTAGTTATATCCAAAATACATTTTTTGTTAATTTTTAAGAAACTTTTTTGTTGTTGCGAAAATTGACTTTTAAATCTCATATAATTAGCTCAGAATTATGTTCAGTTGTTTTAAAATTCCCTATCATTAGGTTACATTCTTGAAATTTTCTCTACTTGGTAGATGGGACTCCAATCCACCCCACCCCATCCCCATTTGGAAAACCCACATGGGTGCCCTTGATTGCGTCAATTTTGTCCCAATTGTAAATAATTTCTCAGTTGAAAAGAATTAAAGAATAACGTCAATACTTTTTACTTTCTCTCTAGCTTACAGGTAGAGAAAGTATGGTGATCGTCAAAAAAATCTAATTCGAGATTTTGATGAATCTTGACGTTTCATGACTCCCTGAATCCGAAAAAGTGTTTTATTATTATTATTATCATCATCATCATCATCGGCACCGCGTCTTACTACCCGTTCGGTTTATACGCACTTACGCTAATGTGTAATGGTAGGGTGAGTTTGAGATGAAATGGAAGACCTACAGTTAAACGTGGAATCCGAACCACCGTGGAGGCCTGGCATTCCCCACAAAAGTGATTTTTGAATTTCTGTATGTCTATACCTCCAACTAGAGCCTAAACTATTTTACCGATTGAGCTAAAACTTGATATCTAGGGTTTTCATAGGGTTGCCCTGAGGGGTTTTTGGAATTGGATATCTACCCTTAAAACTAAGGGTAGTTTACTGAAGGGGAAAACAAAAGAGAAAAAGTCGATTTTATCAAAATCGGCTCTAACGATTTTATATTTTGAAAATTGAAAAATGACACCTGGACACGGGAATCGAACCCGGGAGCTTGGGCTTAGTACGCCAATGCTCTTACCACTGAGCTATCCAGGATTCATCCCGTGCTCATGGTCATTCTTCACTCATAGTTTAAGGCAAAGTCTAAGATGGACGTGCGGAAGTCATCAGCTTATAAACATGTGATTATATATAAGATCACAGCCATCAAACAACGCAGCCATTTGCGACTAATGGCTACAAAAATGCCAACTACCGAGTCGCAAATGGCTGTGTTGTCTGATGGCTGTGATCTTAGAAATAGAAATAGAAAAAACTTTTATTTGACATTCATTTTTTTATAAAAGCAACAGTTTCTGAGATATTTGCAAATATATTAATACAATTTTGTGAGCTTTAGTTGTAAAGAGATACTACTTAAGTCTTAACGCAATAAGTCTCCAATGCCATAGAGTAATTAAATATAAGTAAGTATCTAAAAGAAGTATGTTATTTTTCCTTAAACCTCTTAGAAGAAATGTTTGTACAGCAATGGTCTATCTCCATTTTAAACTCAATAGACAATATTTACATTTTTTATTGGTCAAAATTTATAAATGAGGAATTTAATAGCATTGCGATGGCATGAAGATTTGCAACACCTAATAAAATGTCGAAAATTTTAACTGGAAGTTGAAATTTCAATACGAAGTTTTGACTCTTGTGGACCCAACATTGATCTTTTTTATCATTCCAAACATACAAATGAGGACAATAATTCTTTAAAAACAAAATTATAAAATTTAAAACCGGAACAAAAAAAAAGTTTTAGATAAGTATATTGAAATTTATGCTTGGGTTTGCTAGTGTATATTATTTCATTTCATATATACTACAAGTTTTGAGTAAATATCTTATTTTCAAACAGTAGAGCGAGAAAGTCCGAGTGGAGTTCCATACCATTTATTTTAAATGCCGCCTCCTTTTATTATACACAATAAAGGTATGCGTACAAAACAAGAGAAAATAGGAAAGAAACCAGAGCGAATTGTCAGGATTTCGAAGAACATCATACTCACACATTTATCATTGATGTATTGTTATGAACATTCTCAAATATAACATATGCTAATTAGATATTCCTCATCACTGAAAAGGATAAAATGCCCGTACCGGATACTGACCCACTTTATAATAAATACCTGGGCGCGAGCAATTTTAATTAAGAAAGCAGAAAACAATATAATGAGTATAAAGATTTAATAACCATTAGTATATAGTATGTGCAACAGTAATTTATAAACATAGGTAATTGTGGCTTGATAGCTAAGAAAAAACAACAACTAAATGTCTTGCAAAACTCTACAACTATAGACGTTGTGTAGAACAATCAAATGTTACTAGCGAATTCATATTATAATAGACCATCAGAGAAAAGCTAGCCTTGACCACTATTCATTAGGACTTATTCGTAATTTTGTAGTAATCACAACTCTGCCATACAGATAAATTTTAGCATTATGATTTGCGTACTGTTCAAAAAGCCACCAAGAGTGACATAAAATTATGTTTGAGTATCTAAATATCAGGATCAAACCTATAATAATACGTAATCTCGACAGTAAATAACATTTGTCAAAGTTTAAGTATTTGAAATAATTACTTAGTTTATTACTAAGTTTACCCACAAAGACGAGATATAGTTTTAATAGAATGATTCCCATTAAAGATACTGACATACTTAAAACCAATGCAAATAAGTAAATACATATAACAATTTAATAATAAAAGTAAGATCCAATACGCTCTTGGATATGATTGTTCCTCAAGTTTGAAAATATGATCTCTTAGTAAACAAACCTTGTGAATTATAACACAGATTCTCAAATATTA
Source organism: Timema shepardi (assembly GCA_902151425.1). Lineage (NCBI taxonomy): Eukaryota > Metazoa > Arthropoda > Insecta > Phasmatodea > Timematidae > Timema > Timema shepardi. Next base: position 29,081 of record CABFVX010001197.1, read on the forward strand.
CCAAATAACTTAAATATTTATTTTCTTTGGACAGTTTATATAGTGATATTTGTAATTTGAAGCATTAAAGTTCCAACATTAACTCCAGAGGATCAAATTATTTTGATTGTAAAAGTATTAAAGTTTTAAACGAAAAGAATTTATAAAAGTATATAAATTTAATGCCGAAAAGGAATTTTGAGCTCACACTTTAAATATAAGGCTTAGCTCTTACGATAGCGCCCTAGATTAGATAAAGGTGGACAAAGACTGAAGATTATGGCCACTCTAGGCTTATTATATATGATGAAACAAATAGCCGAAACTATTGTTAATGCATTTTAGTGGGGATATTCCCTCATAGATATCATATTCTGAAAATTGAAAAATTACACCTGGACACGGGAATATATGGCTAGTCCTTGAGAGAGGGGTGGTAAGGAAATCAGGGGAAGGGATTTAAATATGGCTCACGTGGGAGGGGAAACACTTGTAGAATTAACTCATTCCCGCACACCACCTGGATGTGACGTTATTGGACTTCTAGTCGTTGGAAGGAAAATAACATTCTTGGCGATGTTCTAGAAATTTCCAGTTACTGGCCTAGAACTCTCTCGAAGCTGGTCACCCTGGTTCGACTAGTTGGCGCACACACTAGCGGCTTCTATTGGAAATGTAGTTTCATTGAGTCGAGTCATCCAATTGGTTGGTGATTTTTGATGCAGTCTTTCGCGTCTATGTGTGATGTTAGCGTGGGTAATAGGGTGGGGCCGCAGCCATATGAAGAGAATGGGTCAGTTTTGATGAGATAATATCTGTACTCTAGCAAATATCGTCGATATTTTTCATAATGAATCCTTGTAGCTCAGAATGATAATACACAAAGATAAATATACCATACACATTTTCCTTTGATATATACTATAATATTTACTATGTAAAGTTTACTAAATACATTCATGTAAAAAAATATATATACACAACATTTGTTAAATGTATATTTAATATAATATATATATATATATATATATATAAAGGGGCAACAAATGTATACATCTATCGTAAAGCTAAGCAAATGTGTTGATGTTATTATTTCTATATTTTTTATTTCTAGTTTTAGGTACAATCCTTACGTTCGAAAAGCTACACATTTTGAATATAAACTTCAAATGATGCTCGTAAAATGTATCAGAAACATTTGGCTCACACATGGACGCAATATACAACTCACTGTCTACGGTGATCCTATCGCTAGCCTCCGAATGGCCGCAGAGACGTACCTGCCCTTTGGAGATCAATGCCAAAGATAAAGTGGCTGGACTACAGGACCTTCTGTGGGGAACTAATGAAATTCTGGGGTATCTTATCTTTGACACCGACAAAACGATAGTGCTACCTACATTGGTTATCCCCTCTGAAGGAACTGTATGCTTAGGCCTACTAGTGGAAAACTGCTTTGCCATTCTCTTGTTTTCGTGTGGTCAATCTTCTCTCAAATTTACGGCACATTTTGCTGCTCTAGCTCACCGATGTTGCCAGTAGCTCCTTCTTACTCCAGAACACCAGCTTCAGACATAACTTAAAGAAAGTAGATTTGCCAACAGTTAACAGAGAAAGAGCGAAAATAAAGATATTCTCGATGAGGCCTGAATTTCCCTCAGAGTTGATATTTGATCTGCACGTACTCTTACTAATCATACGATTAGTTTTCAACAATATGGTCCACGTCATGGATAAACTCTAAGCACACAGCTTTTAGATTTTCTGGATACCATCAAAAGGAAACCCAGAAGATGCGGGGTCGAGGGCCATCCTGTCACAACAGTTTCACGAGGATGGCTAATGCAATCAACCACTCTGGTCTCCTCTTAAATACTGCGAATGCTCCATGGAGCCTCCTAAGAACCACTATGCAATCTAGAAGAGCGTGCATGGGGAGGATCAAATGGTCGAAAAATATTAAACCAATTGTCAAATAACTACAACAGCCAGACGCAAGGTGATAAACATACTGCTAAAAGGAATGTTCTACTCACCACCCACCAACTCAGTCCCTCTCCTTCAAAAAACTTTCCCACCCTCCAACCTTCATGCAAAAATTAAAACACTCATTACAAAGTTAGTCACAGCTGGACGCCATTGTGATAACCGATTAGGTTTTTTTTACAGGGCAGAGGATAAAACTTGCCCCAGGTTCAACCCCAAAGGGTGAATGGACTAAGTTTCACCTTAACACCAAATCCCAAGGCTAAAAAATCCTACCTCAACAAAAACCAAACACCATCTCTCAAATTCACCATATTTATCTAACCACAATGAACTTATGAATAGGTTTTTATTTTTGCAATACCATTTCATCAGAAAAGCAATTTCATGCAATAAGAGTTACGACTGTGACTTGTACATCAAACAAAATATCAGTTTCTGTCTTGCAGGTCTGGAATGGGGTAGTAGCCAAAAGCGGTAATAGGGTCAGAGGAGAAACCAACGACACACGTGTCTTTATTCCCTTTACGCTCACATGCATATGATCTAATTACGCTAATGTGCTAGAGGTGAGGAAGATCGAATATCGAGTAAATGCGCCCACACTTGCGTGAAGGGAAAATGGAAAACAATTTATTTAAAAAACACGTTCAATACACCCTACTAAGATCCTAACCTCAATCTATTTGTCATCGGAAGTCCAGTCTACTGCAAGAGTAATGCCTTAGACCAGGTGTTCCCCAAACATTTGATACCATAGGAGCTCTTGCATTACATAAAAAATTCATGCTGAGACACTCATAAATGTTTTCCACTAGGATTATAAATATTCAATAGTATAAGGCAAACGGAATATTTTTCAAACTCTGGCTGTGCTTTTGGCAAATGTCCATCATTGTGATTTTAAATAATCTGCAATCCTAATTACTTATCCTGTTTTATAGCGTAAAAAATAATAATTCTAAATTGATTTACGTTACCTGAGATAAATAGCAGAGCACTAGAGTTCCATGGAGCCCAGCTTTAAAAATGTTGCTTTAGACATTTTGTACGCCGAAGCGGGTGCTCCTAATTAAATCTCTACAACCTACTTCGGTGGCTGCCTTGCCAGAGGCATCACTCTCACAATAGAATGGACTGCCAATAATGGGGAGATCAGGGTTCAAATCCCAGTTGGGCATACTGAGGGTGGTTTTACTGGAACTATTTTTCACTCTCTCTCTCTACATGGAAAGAGGGTAAACTTTCTCTAAATACAACCTTCCTTATCACTAACACATTAAAGTAATTAGTACGTATGCGTATACACCAATTGGGCGGTAAGATGCAATGCTAAGAAACTCTCTGTATATTCTCCTTGGGTAAAAAACACGAATCTACCACAGTAAACGTATCCGACCTCTCTGCCCACTGTGTGACTTAGTTGGCTCCACAAACTAACAGCGAACATGGTTTATAGTTTGTTATAAGTGTGTGCGTTTAAAAGACCACGAAGGATAAAGATAAACAAACGATAAGATTGTGTTTGTACACATCCGAGCCTACTATCCCTGCCCTATTAACTGTGGCGTGATCAGCCGGGCTTGTGACGTCTTAAACACACATCACCCAAATATTGTGACAAGAGGAGCACTTTGAATCTGACGAACAAGTGGAGGCACGACAGTTTTCAAATTTGTCTCATTCAGAAATAAATGATGTCAAATATATTATACTTGTAATTATTGTTGATTTATAAAAGTGTACTTTGTTCTCAATATATATTATTTATAGCCCATCCTTGCTATAAACATTAATTACACTAATGGGGTAGGATGACGATGATACTATTTAAATAAAATATGTACGCATTTGCGTGGAGTTATAATTTATGAAAAACCACCACCAAGTACACGTGTCTGGTATACAGACATAAACACTCTCATCCGTAAACCACACTAGACGAGCCTTATGTCTAATTCATTTGCCCATTGATGAGGGTGTTTTTACTCGTATTTATGTGTTTCTATAAATATCACTAAGAAAAATCTATCGACCTCGGTTGGGTTTGAACCCACCATTACTTGGCCCAGGGGTGGGCACTTTACCCCAAGATTACCGAGGTTGACTATCAACTTTGTCAAGTTGATCAGAATGACATACTGGGACCTAGTGTTGCAGATCACCCAACTCTATCCTGCCTTTCACAGGACAATCCTGATGAACAACTGCTTTATTAAGATTCCAATAACTTTGTTTTAGATCGTGATAGTCTGTATTTGCGTTATTTTGTTTTATTTACAATTTAATCTGCCTTGTCACAATTAATAGTGAAATCTGTTACCATATTTGGCGGGAGAAACGCAAGCTAAAATTCTGATACTTGTGATTCATAAGCCAGGCATAGAACTTATTTTATTCTTTGGTATTCAGCACCAAATCTAAACTTTGTGCTGATTATAAAGAATAAATAACATTTCCACAATTTTGCAAATTTCCACTTATCGAGGAATAAAATGGATCCTGTTCCAAAGAGTATTTTACGCTATACCCCTTCCTTGAATTAGGTAGGCCCTCGAATGTTTCAATGAGCGCATTAGTTCGTATCCAGTTGCAATATCTGTAGAGGCTCTTCACAATATATTATTGCTGTGTTGGGTGATGAAATATCCACCATATGCCCATGTATTCAGCTTATTAGAGTCAATTATTTCATGGAGATCCTCCACCTGTCAAAAGGACACCCTAGGGAATTTGGTAGAGTGAAGAGGAACAACTATTGGATACAATAAATAATTTGTTGGGCAGTTTAGTTGGAGTTCCCAATTTTCAGTCACTCTCTGCTATAAGGACTAATATGATTATAAGAATAAGAATATGGTATCTGCCTGTCTTAAATATTAGAGCCTTAACTTTCCAATGCACCTACGTTGAAGTTTCATCAGCTGTTAACATACATTTTAGTACCAAGGCGTTCATTTCTCACATTACTTAAGAAATGTTCATTTAGCTGCATAATTGATTGTGCATGGCCCCAAATAAGTTCCAAAAGTTGGCTACAAGCTGTGTGCTCTAATAAAATGATAATATGCATGACTGCAGAAAATGTGGGTGTTCGTTGGCTTGGAGCAAACTTTATTGTTTATCAAGGTTGTTTGATGACAAATACAACATAGGCATGGTGCCAAGAGAGACAACTCTCAATGTTGTACAACGAAATTTTCAAAATCTTCTAATGATGTTATAATGAATGTAACTTTGTCATACTTAGCTAATCAAATTAATGAAGTATTTTTTGTTCATATTTCATGTATTGTTCCTCTGTAAACTTATCTAATTGAAGATGAAGATAAATTCACTTAGAATCAGATCAATAAAGGGAAGAATTTTATATGTGCTAATATAATGTTTCCCCGAACTTAGCTAAATGCTTTGAACGTGGCTATTCCCTACATTCCAGTTCAGAGCAGGTGATTAAGCAAATATGGGCTCACTTAGACACAAAATGTTGAGGTGTATAACATGTTAATCATTGCCTTGAACCATGTTCACATCCCACATCATGATAAATTAGAGACAATTTAAGAGAGACTTTTCGTAATTCATGCCTGCCATTCCCTTCACTAGTTCATCGGATTCGATAGCTTTTGATATCATATGGTTATTATGAAAGAATGAATAGTTAACTCCACTGACAAAATTAATATAAACTAGTTTGAACATACTCGCATGAATATGTTGTGGTTTTAAAATAACAACAAATACCTTTCATCTCCTAAATAATACTTCGACCGATTCGAGTGGGATATTCTAAGAATGAATACAAAATAAAATTAGAAGTGAAATGATGTTAAGGTGATGTTTATACTTTAAAAAAGAATAATTGAACCTTTTTACATCCAGAAAAATTAATGTGCATATTGTGTGGTTACTTACTGTTGATTAATAAAACGATTTAAATCAAATCCTATCTCTAATACAGCGAGTGAGAAATAAAGGCATCACACAATTTGGAATATTAAACACTTTATCGTAGAGGTCTATTTTACCTGGAAATAGGTAAAGCTCCGGTTGAATCCTCAAATACTTTCTGTATGTTAAATAGAAATACCATATTTTGGGCCAAAAGTTGGCTTACAATGCATTTATCCAGGGTTTCGTTAAAATTTCTAATAATATTACTGCGCTAAGGGAATCATGTAAGAGGAAGGTAGAATGTAGATGGAAGATACAAGAATTTGAGTGTGGGGAAATGGTAAAACCATTTTGAAAGAGAACACCTCTAGTATATCTGTCTGATACTTAAAACCCCAACCTCCCTCTCACGGAAAACTCGACTAAATGAGATTGTAATTTAGACTGCATGCTCACTGGCGCAATTCACAACTATTGATAAATATAGGAAAAGCGTTATTTCATTTCCCCATAATACACAGTAAATTTAATCACAGAGTATTTCACATCAATACTTTTGTTTGAAAACTGATAATTTGTACATACACGTTTAAACAAATATTTACTTCCCAACCAACAATTAACCATTTGTATAATTAATTAAGTGTAGGGACAGTTTGATTACAAATTCACCAATACATTATCCGGCGCCATGGGGTAGAGTTAAGTGCATCTGGCTACAAACATAGGGTTTCCAGGTTAGATTCCAAGCCGGTACTTAGGGTATTTTGATCTTTAGGGGAATCGTCCTAACGCTCACCAGGGATTGGTAAATTTGGCTTGGGTTAGATTTAAGACTTCTACTGGCCCACACCTCCATTTTCACTATCCTCACGTCATCTCATTGCGGGTACGACATGTATACAACCTCCTGTGGTGTACCCTGGTCAACGTTCTGTTCCACCAGAGCGGCGAATAGTCTACATACAGGTAACAGAACTGGATGTCATGTCCCTCCCAGTCAGTAATGGTATGCGCTATTTTTTTAAAAAAGAAAGTCATATCATTTGATCCAATGAGGTAGCTTCAAGATTATACCTTCAATGTAGTGGATACCCTCTCATAACCCTTGCTCTCAACTGTATGTAGAAACCAATTCTTCTTATTTTTGCACTGTGTCCTACTTCCAGTTCGGTATATCTGCATATTTACACTAAAGAGATGGAAATGAGTAAAGTAGAATCGAGAGTAAATGCACGTTGTACACTCAAAGGGGATAACAAATGACTAAATAGCATTTAGAAAACTAGGGATAGGGATTCTAAGCCTGACTTTACTCACACTGACAATTCAACAGGCTGCGAGTGATGCCTTATACCGTACATCCACCTATTTGGAGGATAATTATGTTTAGTCAATGGTTCCAGAGTGCAAGGACTTTCGAGTAAGCCCACACCTATGGGCACGTGGATAAAGTCATACGTTTCGTCTTATCTGATTTGTTGGTGATAGGGAGGTCAATGCTCGGATCCCGGCTGGCTGTACCATAGATAAAGGTGTGTGTAGTTGATATATGGATGTACTGAAATGTTTGTTTTTCATGCTATAGCAGGCAAAAAATGTAATCGCAATGTGTGTAGGGGCAAGGAAATAACTTGGGCAAAAGCCTCGAATAGGTTATCTGGATCAATGTAGATCAAGAGGCCTTGTAACAATCCAGGCAAAAATATAATAAATACTGCTCATTAAAGGATTTCTAGTCAATTATTTTAGCTTACCATTTAATTTCATTTCATATCAAGTAGGCTATATCACAGGATATTAGACAACACATAAAACATTAAACTAAAGCATTAATGAAAAATCATTAAATAGAAAATATATGTATCTATTTATTTGCATGACGAGATGTCGAACGGGTTAATGCACTAAAATACCTAAGTAATCCACGTTCTATATCTTCTGTTAGCCTTGCATAGCAATATAACCTAAGTAATCCACGCTCTCTATCTTCTGTTAGCTATGCATAGCAATATAACCTAAGTAATCCACGTTTTCTATCTTCTGTTAGCCTTGTATAGCAACATAACCTGAGTAATTCACGCTCTCTATCTTCTGTTAGCTATGCATAGCAACATAACCTAAGTAATTCACGCTCTCTATCTTCTGTTAGCTATGCATAGCAACATAACCTAAGTAATCCACGTTTTCTATCTTCTGTTAGCCTTGTATAACAACACAACGTGAGTAATTCACGCCCTCTATCTTCTGTTAGCTATGCATAGCAACATAACCTAAGTAATCCACGCTCTCTATCTTCTGTTAGCTATGCATAGCAACATAACCTAAGTAATCCACGTTTTCTATCTTCTGTTAGCCTTGTATAGCAACATAACTAGAGTAATCCACGTTCTCTATCTTCTGTTAGCCTTGTATAGCAACATAACCTAAGTAATTCACGTTCTCTATCTTCTGTTAGCCTTGTATAGCAACACAACGTGAGTAATCCACGTTCTCTATCTTCTGTTAGCCTTGTATAGCAACATAACCTAAGTAATCCACGCTCTCTATCTTCTGTTAGCTATGCATAGCAACATAACCTAAGTAATCCACGTTTTATATCTTCTGTTAGCCTTGTACAGCAACATAACCTGAGTAATCCATGTTCTCTATCTTCTGTTAGCATTGTACAGCAACACAACGTGAGTAATCCACGTTCTCTATCTTCTGTTAGCCTTGTATAGCAACACAACGTGAGTAATCCATGTTCTCTATCTTCTGTTAGCCTTGCATAGCAACATAACTAGAGTAATCCACGTTCTCTATCTTCTGTTAGCCTTACATAGCAACATAACCTAAGTAATCCATGTTCTCTATCTTCTGTTAGCCTTGTATAGCAACATAACCTGAGTAATCCACGTTATATAGCTTCTGTTAGCCTTGCATAGCAACACAACCTGAGTAATCCACGTTCTCTAGCTTCTGTTAGCCTTGCATAGCAACATAGCTAGAGTAATCCACGTTCTCTATCTTCTGTTAGCCTTGTATAGCAACATAACCTGAGTAATCCACGTTCTCTAGCTTCTGTTAGCCTTGTACAGCAACATAACCTGAGTAATCCACGTTCTCTATCTTCTGTTAGCATTGTACAGCAACACAACCTGAGTAATCCACGTTCGCTATCTTCTGTTAGCCTTGTATAGCAACATAACCTGAGTAATCCACGTTCTATAGCTTCTGTTAGCCTTGTATAGCAACATAACCTGAGTAATCCACGTTCTATAGCTTCTGTTAGCCTTATATAACAACACAATCTTTTGATTGATATATATCACTAGTACATTTTTGATAGTTCATCTATGAGGTATATTATGTTATCAGTAGATTTGTGATAAACTTTAACGTATCCATATTTTCATTTAAGTCACTAAATGTATTACATTTCAAAGTCGTCTCCACAGCCCCACTTTCAATGTTTATTTGACTAAATAGCTTATCCGAAAGAAAAAAACATATTAGGCATTGAAAATGTATTTACTTCCCACTTCTTTGTTTTTTCATCTCGGGTCTGCCATTGAATAAATCTATAGTATCTATAGAACATTTGAGCACTATGAACAATTATCTAATCAAATATTGTATTCTATTTTACAGGTGAATTTTTTTATGATTAGAATTCAATCTCACATATATCATTAATATTTTCCAATAATTTTTCTCATTTTGTCTTTTTACAGTCTCTCACTCTCTCTTGATAAGTAATATATTATATTGTTTTCTGTTTAAAACACTTTATCACTCAGATGAGGAGGAATTGTGACTAGCCACTCTCTTTTCTCACTTCGTGTGATATAACATTTCTTTACCGTTTCAGTATTATCGTATTAGTATGTGTTATATTTTATATTGAATAACACGAGTTTGTAATTTTAGACAGGAAATATCAGGTACGATGTCATTACCACTAACATATTTACATTATGCTGGTTGTACTTCTCTCAATGTAGTTTCACATCATCTTTCTAGTCGATATGTTTAAGAACCAATTAGATGAACTTGACTTTTGTCTGCGTGCACACTAATACGGTTTTGTATTCATTACTAAAAACAATATCACGAGACTTAAAACGAGCTTAAATAATGATAATTATTGTATTACTAGAAATCTTATTTACTTGTTCATTGACACCACAAGTTTGTTATAGAATATTATAGCTCATTAATTTAATTTTTCATTTTGAAATACTTTTTAACGTTGAATTTAACAAAATGATCTTCATTGAAACATTAAATTGGTTCATTGGTTTCAACATTAATTTTGTGTGTGTTTAAAATGAGCGAGTTTTCCCTGTATAACTTTTAGTACTAAGAAAGTTACAATCAATATATATAAGAGTTTACCTGGTGGTCCAAGGGTGAGGTGTGTCACACTTCTGTGCTGGGGGTCGTGGGTTCAATCCTCGGTTCCATCACAGATTTATCTGATTGCCAAACCCTTCCTTCACCTCTGATAAGACGTGTATTGATCACAACTTGTGAATGTGGGGAATGCCGGGCCTCCACCGTGGTTCGGATTCCACGTTAAACTGTAGGTCCTCCATTTCATCTCACCATTACACATTAGAATCAGTGCATATAGCCCGAACGGGTAGTAAGACACGGTGCTAATAACAATACTAATATATTTAAGCAAATCGGAACGCATTTGCCCTTCCAGGTGAGTTCTATCATCATAAATTGGTTTTTAATGTACTTTACACTTATATTTTCCGTAATAATTATTATTACATCATACATTTAAGAAATAAGATCTGTTCATAGATTTGATACTCAATAGGAAATTTAGCCTAGCTTTCTTTTCATTTACTAAATACCGTCAAAGTGGGCAAATATTTAAATTGATCAGTAAAAAAATATTAGGTAACACTGCCAATGTGGAGGCCGGCCCTTAAAGATGTCATTCAAAACGTTATCAGTTTGTATCTACTTAGTATCAAATAACGTTATTATCAGTTTGTTTCGCGCGATCGAAGGGGCAGTGGAAAATACCACTCTGAACAATTAAAACAATTGAACCTACTCAGATACACCCATGTCTGCAATTACTGTTGAATATATTTGGGATTTTATTGATTTCTTTGTTTATAAGCCACGTGGTGAGGTCCACTTCAAATAAATTAATGATAAGTCTAATTTCCAAACATTTCAGCCGAGGGCCCCTCCAGTTATCTTCTTAGGGTATCCAAACCTCTTTATTTGATAACAATCCCCTTTAGACAAATAAGCTACCAGGTCCTACCTACCAGGCCCGGTTTGAAGACCTGGCAGACCTATCTACCGGGCCCGGTTTGGGTACCTGGCAGGCTTACCTACCAGGCCTGGTTCGGGCACCTGGCAGGACTACCTACCGGGCCCGGTTTGGGTACCTGGCAGGCTTACCTATCGGGCCCGGTTTGTGCACCTGGCAGGACTACCTACCAGGCCTGGTTTGTGCACCTGGCAGGACTACATACCAGGCCTGGTTTGGGCACCTGGCAGGCCTACCTACCGGACCCGGTTTGGGTACCTGGCAGGCTTACCTACCAGGCCTGGTTTGGGTACCTGGCAGGCTTACCTACCAGGCCTGGTTTGTGCACTTGGCAGGACTACCTACCAGGCCTGGTTTGGAGACCTGGCAGACCTACCTACCGGGCACGGTTTGGGTACCTGGCAGGCTTACCTACCAGGCCTGGTTTGGGCACCTGGCAGGCCTACCTACCGGACCCGGTTTGGGTACCTGGCAGGCTTACCTACCAGACCCGGTTTGGAGACCTGGCAGACCTATCTACCGGGCACGGTTTGGGTACCTGGCAGGCGTACCTACCAGGCCCGGTTTGGGTACCTGGCAAGGCTTACCTACCGGGCTCGGTTTGGGTACCTGGCAGGCTTACCTATCGGGCCCGGTTTGGGTACCTGGCAGGCTTACCTACCAGGCCTGGTTTGGGCACCTGGCAGGCCTACCTACCGGACCCGGTTTGGGTACCTGGACAGGCTTACCTACCAGGCCTGGTCTGGGCACCTGGCAGACCTACCTACCGGGCCCGGTTTGGGTACCTGGCAGGCTTACCTATCAGGCCTGGTTTGGGCACCTGGCAGGCCTACTTACCGGACCCAGTTTGGGCATCTGGCAGACCTGGCTGCTACCACAACATTTTCAACGGCAACCGATTTTGGATGACTGCTACGAGCTGTTGAAGTTGCATAGGGCATTTAAGACAGACTCAGGAACCAGAGAACCAGAGAAAGTCCTGGGCTGCAGCCCTTGTAGACACCCCTCCTCCCCCATTAATATACCACTGCCATGTACGTTAGATACATACATCAGTGGGTATACGGGCTAAGTCATCAGTATGGTCTAGTTTACCAGCGACGAAAGGTTCAGGGATGAAATCCCGGCTGAATCTACTGCAAAGGTTTTTCCAAATTGGTTCCCCACTCTCCCTCCATACAAATTCAAGTACGTTACCCCTATAATTTCTACCTTTATGGCTCACTATTGGGTTTATTAGCTTGGATAATTTGTTTTAGGATCTTTTTCCCTTTAACTATACTCATAGAAGGTCACTCTGTGAGGCTACAGTCCTTGTTTGAGGCTATCTGTTGCTAACGCAGCATTTTAATAAAATCTTCCGCACAGCTTTAACACAATCTTTTATAGTTACACTATTCCAGCAAATTAGTTTTGATGGCTTATAATAATTCCTGACTTGTTCACACTATTGACATTTATTTTTCCGCTGTTTCCTATTTAGTTTTCGCAATATGTAAAAAGAAAAGATCTAGAGCAAATATAAAGTCAACAATGTTCACCGAATACTAACAATTATTATGTTTTCCAAACATGTAAGGGGGGCCTACGAAAGAAAGAGGTAAAATAGCCATGAACTACAGGAAACTGCAAGAAAGCACAATGTTCACATATAAATAGATCTATGCATATTAGAATTAACAGGAACCAAACTTGTTTTGATATTTCAATTGAATATCAACTTGCATATCATGGAGAAAAATTGTATTAAAGGTAACAATGATAGCAAATATTTCCGTTGATATGAATATATTTTCTATTGTTTAGGAAAACGTGACTCGTCATGGCGTATTTCTGACATTCCATCACTTCCGTGTCGACCTCGGTGGTAGAAGGTTGTCTGGTTTGAGTTTTTCAGGGGACGGAATGATGTGAACAATAAGTGATGTGTCCAAACTATGACTCAGGAGGGAAGGGTTGGATTGCCCTTCTGCTTCACCGCCGGGCTCTATCGACTGACAAGCTTGTTCTAACAGTGAAATCAGTCGTTAATATTAAGGTGGGGTGGAAGGGGACGCGAGAAAAGAAGAGTGATTTTTATGGGGGTTTTCTGCAAAACATTTCCTTGTCCAAAATAAATGGTGTATTGTTCCAGTAGCAACGTGGTGATATCAACAGTTGTTGAATATCTGTCAAGGATGTCCTGGAACGTAATGACAACTTTCTTTGTTCATTTAAAAAGTTTCCCATCTAACGCCGCTGTGTTTATAATAGATTTTCAACATCTTTGGATATAGCAACAACAAAAAAAGTTTTGCTATTAAAACTTTTGGAAAAAAATTAACTGCAAAAACAATTGCCTTTTCTTGTGCCCCCTACATCCCCACCTAAGGTGCTAGTTACAGTAGTCTTGCACACTTGACCACATGTAACAAATTCAGAGAAAGTTTTGTGCTACTGGCAATGCCCAGAAAGAACGCTTTTTATTTTTTTGAACTAATTTAATTTTCTGGTGAACTTTGAGTGAATGCGCTCAAATTCAAATAACTGAAAAGATTTTGAAAGAAGTCATATTTTTTTTCGCATGAACATAAACGACTCTTTGTCGTACATTCAAGGTTAATTTTGTCGATCATCTTTTGCAAACGTTTACTTTTACTTTCAACATGACTGTAAAGTTCAAATAAATGCACTAAGTATTGTTTTACTAGCCAGCCTGATTTTGTATCACAGTATTTCTGCAATATCATGAGATAATTTACTTATTTTATTTTTAATTTAATTAACACTTTAAATCACGTTGATACTGTGAAATTATAATTGTGTTTGTATTTTTGAAAGTAATAAAGATAAAAGATAATATATACCTTATTTTAGATTAGTTGGATATATTAGCGCCATATACTAGTTCCCTGACTAGGAAAAATAGAAATTTACTCATATATATGAGTAAATTAATATTTCTATATATATAGGTAATCAATCATATGTTTGTGCTCCTGTCAGCGTTTCGAACAAAGATCCTCGTTCTTGAAATCACTGGAGCTGCCCGGCCGCTAGGGAGGACGTACACTATGGGAAAACCAGGATTATAATACTATTGCCAACAGTCCATCACTGACATTTAAAAAAACAAAAAACATCAGAGAAAAATTAATTTTCAAAGAAAAATGTAGAATTTAAGTAGCTTTTCTGAGTTATTTTTAATCCTTCATTTTAAATAAGACGACCAATAATTTTACTGTACTATAAAATGACGCTCAAGGAAGGTCCCCCCCCCCCTTTTTTTTAAAACCCTTCTTATTCACTACAACAACGCAAAACTTTTTCATTCCATAATGGGTACAAAATTTATTTTCCTTTATTAAAGAAGCTTATTCCCAGCAAGGTTTGAAATCAGCGCTCGGAGTACAAGCTAGTTCCTAGCTTGGCCACTACGTCTGGGTGAGCGTTAAAATAGTTGACTCAAGGATGGCCTACCTGGCTCCTGTAGTAATATCGTGTTGGAGAAGGATGAATTTAAAACAGACAACATTTGGATACATGTATAATTATTTAAATACATTATACAACTATGTTATTTATTCAATTAAAGTAACGTGAATAATGAAACAAAAGAAACATTGTTTTCAAACCCCAAAACTTCTGAAAAGAAAAAAACCCAGGGCATTCAACATGGCGAATGTGAACGATACCATTTGAAATATCAGCCAAGTCTCGTAATGGGCAGCAGTTCTGAGACAATGTAGGCTTCTAGTGTGAGACGAATGCACGAAGTCACATAAGCGCGCGCTGGAAGCATTGGACCGTATCTAAAATTGTAAGGGGTAGCACACATTTGATTGGGGGACTGGTGTTGTTGTTTGTGGGTGATTTTAGACAGATTTTTCTGGTTATTCAGAGAGACACTACATCCACTGACTAAATAAATGTATGCGGTGAAGAACCGTACAGTAAAATTGGATAGAAATTATGAGATTCATAATGACGCCATGTACGGGAAATTCACGGCCGATCTGTTGAGAATGTGTGACGGGAAATTGGCCCGTGATGCACAAATCAGAATTGAGTTCTGTTATTATACTTAACCAGTATATTTTCTAGCGGTTACTTGTCTATTTTTGGTAGAAATAAAAATACATCACATTTCCAATTCCTAGAACATCGGGTAATAATATTTATTTTTAACATTAGATATGTTATATGAATCCTATGCTTTAGGAAAAACATTTTTTAAGCTAGTAGAATAAAAAACCACTAATAATACTGTTTAGTAAAATTTGTATGAATATTAGCTATTCCTATGAAAACATGGGTGTACTTGTGGTACAAGGTGTAATTGATTCAGTGGAGTTAGTCAATATTGTACTCTTCTGATTTATTTAACTTTTCCCTTTCTAATGAAAATAACAAATATTTATTGTAACTGTGAAAAATTTCGACCTCAAAGTTATGATAAATCTTTACACTGTATGTGCTCCATGATCCAAAACCAATTTGGTCTCTCCTCGGGGTGATGTTTTGATTTTTATTGAAGCCCTCAAATAAATAATAGTTACACGTTGAAAAATGTTGAATAGTTTTAGAAAATGTATACAACAATTTTGTTTAAAATATATATCTGGGAAGTATTTATATGAAAGTAAAAAAAGATTAGGTTAATGTGATGTTAGATTACTGGTTAATTAATTTAGAAAACTTGGTCTCAAACTAAAATATAATATTTTAGAATGAGAATACGATTGTGTATTACCATTCATTTTCCTGCGGTCCCATATGTCAACCACAGTTTGAGAACCACTGCTCTAAGATATTATTATTATTTAGCAGTGCGTCTTACTACCCGTTCGGGTTATACGCTTTAAGTACTAATTACGGTAATGGATTAGGAATAGGAAGATTGAATTAGAGGAAGTGAACCCAAAATTGGGTGGAGGGAGAGTGGAAAACCATTTAGGAAAAACCACCTCCAGTTCACCCGACCGAGACTCGAACCTCGATCTCCCCGTTCTCGGCGGTCGAGCTCAACACGACAAGCGCGTTAGTCAACTACGCCACCGAGGTGGGTATCTAAAGTAGCATTGCATTATAATATAATCCCTTCAGTATCTTTTGTCAACGACTAGGCTGTATGACACAAAGGCTCTAGAGCTCATCTCACGGTTTAATAGCCGGGATGTTAGATTCAAGATCACGCTAGAACTAGAAAACATATCCAAGTCCTGCTGTCATCACAAATTTGAAATCAGTTAAATAATTTATTATTTGGAAATTTTATTTTTGTTTAAAATAATTAATTTTCAATCAAGTTGTATTTTTTTAAACTATGGAGAAACGGTTTTATTGGTCTAAAATATAATACAGAAAATTTCTCTACGGTACGTCTGTTTGCAGCTGTATGTATTACTCACCGGTGGGGGGAGACGGGATATTCATACTGCCTCATGTCTAGTTCAAACTAGGATACTCCCTCACTTTTACAAAAAAATATTTAAAAAAATGTGTGCAAGAGAATACTATTTCACCCGCATAGGTGTTCACGCGTATAGTCTGGTTTTACGGTGGCGGGATGTTTGGATCTCTAACAAAGGCCGGATGGACTGAGGGTGCTTTACCCTAAAGGTTTTTTTATTTCTCCTCCACGCAAATGCGGGTATCTGATTTGAAACTACATCTTTCCCGTCTTTTCCCCAGTAGCGTAAATAGGCGGGTTGATCGGGTGGTTAGTTAGTTGCAGTGCACGTAAAAATAATTATCTTTTATTAGAGACCCTGTGACCATAGTTCTGTATATTATAAATGTACGAGTATAATAAACCTACTGGCTACAACACGATGTTAGACCAAATCTATATTTTGCCATAACTATTCAAATATAATGAAAGCAGGATCTCCTTTAAATATTTCTACGCACATAAGTCTCGCTTAATGTTATAATAATCCTAGCTCACGTGACAATAACACACGGTGTATCGCTATACACATATTATAACACTGTTTCTTATTTTTACTCTTGCAGGAGCTTGTTCCTAGAATGTCCTTTAGATAAATATCAAAAATGCTGCCTCTGTATGATCTCGTCAACAAAATCTTTCACAACGTACTGCAGAAGCTATTTTCAGTTTTCACTGCATTTTATAAGTTTAATTTGTTAGAATACAATCTTTCCTCAATCTCATTATCTGACTCATTTACCATGCTGTGCATAATTTGTAATTATTCAAAGCTAAACCAACTCTAATAAGTGGGATTTGTTCATTAGTGGTGGGCTGCTAACGCAATAATTGGGATTGATATTCAACCTCATGTGTGTTCATATGAACACTCCTGTGAATACTAACCAATTCTACGTATAAAAATAGTGTTCAAAGGTTGATTCACACTGATAGGACTGTGCGCAGACTGTGCTGGGACTGTGTCGTGCTGCCAACAATCTCGAACAGGTCTTTCCCATAAGAGTTTCCTTGTAAGACCGTTTTTATTCACACTCATAGGACTGTGCTCAGGCCGTGCTGTGACTGTGTCGTCTTGGATCGGTTCAAAAGTGATTTCCCAAGGTCACGGTCCAGCACGGTACGAACACAGTCCCAACACAGTCCTATCAGTGTGAATATAGATGATGTCGCCTTAATGTCGTCTTAGTGTCGTTTCACCTACTTCGGCTTCTTCCGGCAAGCGGCGAACCTTCACGAAGGTTCTTATCTACAATCTGACAGGGCTGCAGAACATTCCAACATTGTTAACACAACTGTGTGCTGTAAGCCAAAACTATGGATGAAGAAAACTTAATGATGTTGGTTTAGGAGTATGAATGATTGTATAATTCGCAGCATAAAGATTATGATAATAATCCCACTAAAGAAAATATTTGGAAGGAGATAGCTGACAAACTGAATGCAAGGGGTTTCTGTAAGTTTTACAACTTCGGGACACTCATTCTAAAATATTTGTGAAACTTTTGATGGTCATCTCTGAGTCGCCCAAATATATTGTGGAATTCTCCTTCTTCTCTTGCTCTAAACAAATTGTAAACTCAGTATTTTCTTCGTTTTCTCCTCTTTTTATCAAGTGAAATAAGATAAAGCCAACATGCAACAATCACATTTTCCTCTGATCTATGTCTACAATTGCCGATGAGAAAAACAGTAGCGCTAACAGCACAGTCTCAGCACAGTCTCATCGGTGTGAATGCTAGCGACACGACACGACACGACACGACACAGTACCAGCACAGTCCTACCAGTGTGAATGGTAGCGACACGACACAGTCCCAGCACGGCCTGAGCACAGTCCTACCAGTGTGAATCAAACTTTAAGGTGCGGCAGAAGGGAGGGCGAGTAATTTCACACTTTTTATAGCATTACATTTTTTTGGCCAAAATAGATAAAATATTTCTTCAGTAGAAACATAGAGTTTAGTTTTCCCCATATGCTAATATCAACAGATATTCAAGATCTGTTATATTATCATATGCAGAAAACTAAACTCTATGTTGCTACTGGGGAAATATTTTATTTATTTTGGCCAAAAAATGTATATTCTATAAGAACTGTAAACATTCTTGCGTTACCTTCTGCCGCACCTTAAGGGTTTTTGATCTCGTCCCCAGTTCATGTGCTCCAAAATGTAAAAATAGCCCTCCCCCCAGGAGTGTTACATTTCGTGACGCTCAAACCGACGCAAAGTATTGCAGAAAGGGCGAAGACCTAGATCATCCTGGTTGGTCTAGTGGTAGGACTGACCGGAGGTTGGTATAAATAAACCCTTCGTAATGTGTTGAGGGGGGTAAAGAGGGGAAGGGGGAGTTCCTAGAACTGGCAAGGTGGGGCCGGTGCTAATTGCCTCGTGATCATGTGGTTGAAGGTGCAATCAGTGGTCACACCTGCTCATTTAGCCACTTGCAATGGTGGAAAGGGGGGAGGGGGCGCAGGGGCTCGTCAACAGAACAGCTTTGTCTGCGATCACAATACATCTGTGAATGTTGGCGAACACAACAAACACATTTTTACGTAATTCATTAAACTGCCAAGATATATATTTTAGGTGTGTCATCTAATGTAAGTAACTTCAGAGAGGTTGACCACATACGTAGAAGCTCCTCGTTTGACCTCAGTTACACGTTCCTAAAAATATTATTTTATCAGAATCTTACTAGGCCTATATATCCAGGGAGAGATAGGGAAACCAGAATGGTAACAGGAAACCTTTATAAAACACAAATATATTTGGCAGTCGATGTTACTATTTTACTATTGAAAACCAATCAAAAGTGATAGTTGCAGATCACATGACTCAACTTATAAATATAGGACCATTGTTTTAGTACATTCTATAACTGTCACCTGATTCCTTCTTACTTGGATATAGTTAGATATGGCCGTGACCTCTGTCCTGATCTAAGTCTTGATGATATAAAGATGCACGTTAAGGTGGGAATGTCGGAAACGCGAGAAAATTTCAGTGTTTTGGCGGTTTTTATATAAAATAGCCTATATATTTTTGGCAGTGGCGGCTCGTGTATAGGCACTGCGGAACTGCAGCACCCCCTATTTCCACTCGATATTATCGATAACATTAATTAATATAATGAGTCCTTTTTTCTTTAATTCGTTATTTATTTTTGTAGTACACTATATATTCCTTAAGCTTAATGTCAGTACTTCAGTAGCCATCCCCCAGTTTATGAAAACGATACAAAAATCTTTGTATGGAACTGTGCGCTTCAAAGTACCAGGGACGTGGTGTTTGACTGTTGTGCGCATGCGCACATAGGAAAAGGGTTAGAGAGGAAGGCGGGAATGCCAGATAGAGAGATCTTTGTTGCTCTCGCAGTGCCGGCTCTGGCGCGATGATGGAAGTAAGTTATTTTTACTCAGAGTGTGTTGTGCTTAAAAACCATGTACCATATTATTGAATGTGATAAAGTGTAGAAGAGTGTAGAATTAGATTATTATTCTGCTTTCAGCTATTCTATTTGATTCTTTTTTTTTCTGTTCTTTTATTTAACAGAAAGACTAAATGCGCTTGCAGTACTTTTAATGGAGAAAAATTTCCTCAATTGTCATCCAGAGATCAAGGAGAAAATTATTGAACTTTTTGCGCAAATTAAAACAAGAATGGATTTCATTTTAAAATGAATAGATCAAGCTTGAACTGTAACAATTTAAGTTAAAGTAAGTAAAACAATTTTTGTTTTTGTTTGTTAAGATTTTATCAAGTTCCTGAATAAATTTTCTTTGTATACATGATATATTTGTATTGCTCAATCGATGTTGAGTTGGTGTATGTCTACTATAACCGATGACCTCTCACGTCAATTATAGAATAGGCCTTATATAATTATTTACTCGTATTAATACTCTTTACTACTTCTTAATAACAGCCCGGGATATCTGCAAATAATAATTTAGAATGCGTTATTTGATTACAACTTATATATATATAATATATATATATATATATATATACCAGGAATAACTAGGTTTATATACATAACTCTAGTTATTCTTGGTAAATTGTCCATCTGTCACTTTCCCTCTCAAAAAAGATGATGGACGCACTGCTTGCTATCCTTTGGTATGAAGTGTTGGCCGACTACCTGGGTAACAACGTATTTTTGGTGGCCGTGGTCCAGGATCATTGACGTCATCGTCCCAGCACAGGTGGCTTGGCCGGCCAGCACATGGTTCATATTCTGCACAGATAGAATAACAGACCTATTACTCCTAGACTGTGCATGTGTAGCTATTCACTGATTTTGTTGGAAAATCCGTTATGAAAGATTTCTTTTCTCCTACCAAAATCCTACGTACTAGAGTAGGATGATGGTCGGCAAAAAACCTTTCAGAATGGACCTTATATAAAAAAAAATCAGTGTATATTTCCCCTGTATAGGATGCGAACATAATTTATATATTGCTGTGACGTCATTTGACTACCGTGTGTTGCAGGCTACAATGCATATTGGTTGTAAATTTGATACACCCTAGTATTAATAAATCATCTAATGTTAGAATAGTTACAAAGTGGTAAATGGTGACCTTGTATCACTAAGACACTATTTATTAGTTGCCTAGCCATCTTTGAAAATCTTTGTTAGTTCAAGTCTCAGAAAACTTACAAGTAAATCCGGTCATTAAACCAGTTCAAACAAGTTAATTTTTGGAAATATTTGCGCGAAAAATAAAGGGAGTAGTATCAAAAAGGTAAAAAATTGTTGTGGCAGGGAGACAAAGGTAAGAAAACGGGAGTAAATTGCTTAACCCTGTAAGGAAATGTGGGGGTGGGAATTACAGTTATGGAGTCTGGGTGTTGGGCTACCATCTTGAATATGGCAGCCATAATTCATTTTAGGTAAATTGTTCCTAATATGCTTAGGCTTGTTCGGACATGTCCGGATTAATCGGGTATTATCTGACATGTTCGGACATGAGCTGTATGTTCGGTCATGTTCATGTTCAGATATGATCAGACAGGTTCAAACATGCTTGACAGTTTATTGACAGGGGTCGAATCATCGGGAATTGGGGTGACCATCTTAGATACACTATCTTTAATTTCCACAAGGTTATGTTAGGTATAGGGTAGATTATCTTGAAATTCAAACCTGTCCATACATGTCCAGACATGTTCATTCATGTTCTTACATTAGCGCAATCAATCTTGTTGAGACCTGTTGGAACATGTCATACCATGTGAGATTTAGAACATTTATGAACTTGCACAGTATTCTTGGCAGACTATTTTTGTAATAAATTAATCTAATCTCAGGATTTTATGCATTTCACAGGAAACGTTCCCGGAAACAAGCCAATTTAAATCGTTAGGATTTTTTTTAAATACATTTTAAAACTTAAACTGTAAAGTTTTTAATTCTATAAGATCATGTTGAATACACTGTTCTTGCATTTTCACCTGAATAATATTTTGAGATAAAAACATTTCCTACTGCGCCTCAGCACTCAGGTAGGTTGCCTTATAAAGGGACTGCTATTGATAAAAATGAGCTGTAGAAACTCGTTGAATCATGGTTATTCAAAATTCCGATTTATTTGGAAAACCCTCATGACTAAAAAGAAGTCTGTATTAATTAATATTAACTGAAACTCTTCGATTACAATGATATTCTCCAAAATATAGTACAGTAGCAAGCACTACAGTTGCTATTTAAAGGTGGGATTTTAACCACATCTTAAATAAAACGTTTTTTTTTGTTTGTTTTTTTACACTTTGCAGGTCTTTTCTGTCCTTGTAACATAACAAAATTAAATCAATATTTTTTTAAAACACCATGTCCAACTGTCCGTTCGGCTTATACACCTATGCAATAATCGCATTGATGGGTTAGGGATTAGGAAGGTTTAATTTAGAGGAAAGCACCTGCAATTGTGTGGAGGTAGAGTGAAAACCATTTTGGAAAACCACCCTCAGTACACCCGACCGGGATCAAGCCCTGCTCTCTCAGTCTTCGGCAGTCTAGTCTAACACGAACATTAAATCTTATTCCTCATAATTTTATTATTATTATTATAAATGTGTCATCCCCGAGACATTTTGCTTGGCTGTGTCTAATTTTTTACATCCATAGCAGTGAAAAGTTCCTAAAATTATTGAGTGGACCTGAGTGATACGATCAAACTCAAAAAACTAGTTTTGAGTGTAATTATTTTGGTCCAAATTAATATTGACAACCATCCACATGCTACGTTAAATAAATATTTTAAGGTTATTGGGAAGAAGGGGGCTGTGTCCTTGGGTGCTCACGTCAGTGAAGTAAAGAGCAGGCGAGCCAGCAGGCCGACAGATATTTCTGGTGGTTCGCAGAAGTTCGCCAGCATGTGTCTTTAGAGAGCAACGGCCAAGTCTCGCCGCGCAGAACCAGAAATATCTCGCCAGGAGGGGTCTACTACCTTGCCGTAGAGGTGGGTGGCGGGAAGATGTTCACTGCGGGGGATGATGTCGGGGAATTCCCACAACCTGCGGGGCCTTCTTCCTTGTCTTCGCTTCAAAACAAACACTTGAGAGCTGTTGATTTTTTGTTTTCTATTACGTCTGTCAGTTGATTGAGAATCTTTTTCACGGGCCATTTGAAAAGGACTGAGTTAATTCATTCTTCTGTGTATGTTTATTATGTTACAACTTAGTCCTAGAATTTTATACATATTACTTAACCTACAACTGGTTTGTAAATTCCTATCTAAATAATGGTTTTATGACATTCGGCGTCTGTTTGTGGCGCATCATTTTGATATTTTAAGAACTTTCTAGAATATTAAGAGAAAAGGAAAAGAAAAAGGGTGAAACATAACGTAAATCCCATATTTCATGTTAAGTTCAACAGGATATATGAGTTTTAGTGAAGGACGTTCCCACTTTCTAAAATAAGAGTACAATACAGATTGTGTTTATTTAGTATTTACGATCCTTAAAAACTAGCAGTAAATAACAGGAAAGATTGTAAAAGACCTCCCCGAACCTAGTTGCAATTTTTAATTGACATTGAAAACGACCTTGGCTAATTTCTTTCTCAGAAGGAAAATCGTTCAAGGGGACGTGGTGAGGGTTGCAAGAAGCCCTCGTGGCAGCCATTGGATAAATACTCGCGCTAACACCATCATACAAAGTGGACGTGTGTTAAGGCTGGTCGAGCTAAGCTTGTTGTGCCTCACTGTTTGGTCCTGGCGTCTTTTCTCCGCACTTGCACAGACCACGCCAACCACCCTCTCTGCTGCCACTCTCCCTTGTTTGCTTGTCTACCAGCTCTGACTGTCAGAAGTGAACCTCAGAGGAGGTAGTTGTCTTGTTAATACAGAGTACCGATCTGCTGCCACAGACCATAACCTCTTTTTGTGAACGTGTTTATTGATTGTGGAAGGAAGGTGGAGTTGGAAGAAGGAATTGTGAAGTGGAGAGAGTAGTGCACTGTGATGGTAGACACGAGTGCAGCCAGGCCCGATATGTAATTCGGGGTGTGTGTGAGATATCTAGATGACCAGAAAGAAAAAACACAAACTCAAACTAAACACTCAATAAAGGATTGATAAATGTTTGCGAGTTTGTGAAAAATTATTTATTGATGGATGTATTATTATTATTTAGCACCGCGTCTTACTACCCGTTCGGGCTTTACGCTTACTCTAATGGATTAGGAATTGGGAAGGTTGAATTAGGGGAAGGAACCCGCATTTGCGTGGAGGGAGAGTGTAAAACCATTTAAGAACCTCCCCTCCCCCCAGTTCACCCGACCGAGATTCGAACCTCGATCTCCCCGTCCTCAGCAGTCGAGCTCAACACGACTAGCGCGTTAGCCAACTACGCCACCGAGTTGGATTTGACGGATGTAAAATTGGTTCGAGTGGGTGGGGTAAATAAGGAAATAAGGAAAGGGCACTAGGGCAGGCTGGCTTGGTATTTATTGAGCTGGGTAAGGGATATCTTAATTCAGTCTTGGTTTTTTGTACATCCTTGGTTCTCGGAGGTTGTACTGCCCTAGGTTTATAAATATTGCATTTTCCTGCAGCTCTCGGGTTTTGGTGTAGAAACTTTTGTTTCGTTTCACGAATATCTCCCTTATCATCTTGATCCATGTCTCGGCGTAGATAAATGCATTATTTGTTCTTGTGGTGACTCCCAGTATGCACCTGAGTGCCTTGTTTTGGACCATCTGAATCTGGTTCAAAACATTTCGCTCCACATAACTCCACGCTTCACAGGCATAGACGAGTAGAGGAAGGACTAGACTCCTTCCTATAGAGGTTAAGTTTTGTCCCGGTATTTAACACCTGGCTCTTGAACAGTCCGTAATCCCGGAGAAAGCCCCCATGGCCCTTTTCCTCAAGTTCTTGGCGCGAGATTTCCAGTTGAGTCTTAAGTCCATTAAGACACCGAGATATCTGAATTCGTTAAAGAGGGGAATGTCTTCACCCAGGACACTAAACTGGTTCGTATGCTGGATCCTACTTTTAGATATCATGATAGCCGTGGGCTTCGCAGGGTTTACCTTTATGATCCACTATTCCATCCGTTGCCAAACTGGTCCAGGAATCTTTGCAAGTGTTTAAACCTGTACCTGATGTTCCTGTGTGCGGTGAAAAACAGGGTGTCATCCGCAAATAGCCTGAGACTGATTTTTGGATCCGTAGGGATGTCAGCAACATAATTATATGCTGTACAAAAACGGTGATAGAGTAGATCCCTGTGGAACTCCCACTTTGATGTTGTGTAGGAATTACCTCTTACCGTCCATTTTTACCCTAAAGTAATGACCGTAAAAAAGCTTCTTATTGGGTAGATGTAAGTTCTTGAAAAATTGAAGTCAATCATCTTTCACAGGAGGCCAGCATACCAGACCGTATAAAATGCCTTTTCAACGTCCATAAGAACTGTTGGTATAATTTCCTTCCTGTTAAAACTCTCTATTGTCTCCTCCACAAAATTGGTGACCGGGTGTACTGTGGAATGTCAGCTCCGGAAACCAAATTGAATATCAGGATGCATTCAGTTATCCTGGGCAAAAGATTTCATCCTGGGGTTCAATGTTCACCTTGAATTGGTCTCCCAATGTTTCAGATATAGCATCTTTGGCTGTGGCTGTGTAAGTCATCTCATGATGTCCGTGAATGGCCGGAATTCTAGTTTTAGAGTGGTTTCCTTTAAGTTGTTTGGTAATCTTCCACACACTGTCACTACTCTTGATGGTTTCAGAAATATACTCGTTCCAGTGGATTAGTTTCAACTGTTTCACTCTATGGTGAACCTTGGCCCTTAATCTGCTATATTCGGCTCTATGTTTCGACAAGTGGGATGTCTGCCATTCATGGCACGCTTCCCTCTTCTGGGCTATCAAGATGTTCAGGTCTGGATGTTCCCTCTTTAAGATAACTATAGGACCTTCATAGGCCTTTGACGCCCGATGAGTCTAAAGCAGCGTCGATGTCAAGAGGACGACCGAGTTGTCCATCTCTTCAGTAGATTCAACCTTCAATTCTAGTGGTATAACCCTATCTAAAGAGTCTAGGTATTTGGTCTAGTCGGTACTTGGAATCTTTCTTCTAAGAAAATAGTTTCGAGGATTGGTATTTATTGGGAGCCCCTACCGTTAGGTTTGTCAGTCCTGTACATATTGTACCCGTAAAAAGTCAAACGTGTTGTTGCTGTTAAGAGCGTCTCCCAAGTGAAAGCGATATCTACTCTGTATGTTTCCAATAGCTGTTCCCATTCGTGAGCCTGCTGTAGGATATCATTGGCGTTCCAACACATTGTGTTCAAAAAGTCACCTGGGGGATGTGGTTGATTATTGGCCATCACAGAAGAATTCAGTGACTGCTTCCAATAAAATCAGGACCTTTGTAATTTTGTCGGGGGCATTTTTTAGTCCAACCAGGTATTTTTTTAAGGTGTGCAAGAAGGCCTGAGAGATTTATATCTTTGAAAATTTGAAAGAGGTCCCTTAGCCCAGAAACCTCATTTGTGTTAGAATAAGTGCTGGATGGTTGAAAATAACCAAAGAATTATTGAAGGTTTGTTTTCAGTTTGTTTCACGTGTATTTAATTAATATTCTATTTAAGTTTTAAATTTGTTTAGTGTTTTTAGATTACAATGAAACCGTTAAATGAAAAGTCAAACCTCCACCTCCTACATTTTATTCTTCTTCCAAAACATCTTCTAATAGCAGCAGCTCCTCTACTTCAGTAATATCTTCTGAGAACAAACAATACATTTTGGAGAATGCCATAATTTAACTTCACTGGAGAATACCAGAAAGAAACCACAGTGAATTCAGGAGCCAAAAGAGAAATCATAGCTTTGCCTAGCGATGAGTGTTAAACCAAGCTGACAAACCCTTAGCATGGCATAGCACAGCATAGCATAGCGTTCTGTGTGAACCGGCTTTTAAGGCTCGCCATCCCACAATCACACATATTAGACGCTTCCTGCACACTCACGCAGTCACGTCAACTCAACTTTCATTATTTAGTAGATGCATTCATATGGAAACCAGAACCAAAGTATGAAGTAAATTAATTATAATATTTAATTTGAATCTTCAATTTATGTTATCTTACACTTAAAACAAACCCAGTATAATAGTTGATAAGGAACGTGAAATTACCTGGAGCCCAAACACAATATACTTAAATATTTAAATCTAGTGCTGGGATATAAACTGACGCATGTGAATCCAGGGAATTCAGTCCGTATACCAACCCGGTCAAGATCCAAACCAAGGACGTCGGAACGGATACAACCGCGTGCAGTTAGAAGGGATAATATATTTGCAAACAGTGATTAAAGGGTTGTGTTAAAGGAGTATTTTTAATTTTAACCTTTTGTCCGGTATTTTGGTGCCCTTTTATTTTTATTTTTATTTTGCCTATGGTGCATTAAACCCTTGCTTCATACTTCCTAATTGTATGTATATGTTTGAGTCTTGCGAGAAAATCATTGTTTTTATCCATTGTTTCTGCTGCATCACTTTCTTTTGTAGCTATTGTCCTTTCCTAATTAACTCTAAATATATTTACTCCAAACAAAGAACTAGTTGCTGGTAGTCAGTATTGAATCACGTATAGCTCGTGAATAACCCCAGTTCACCGATAGCAATGATTTAGTCCGACACGTGGCGCCTATTCTTACCACATTTATAATCTTTATAAATGCACAGCTGATCACAGCGCTCTAAGATTTCCACCGAGTGAATATTAGAGAGAATGACTAGTGGAGGTAGTCTATGTTCGATTTAACCCCGGACATGCTAGTCATTATCCTTTAAAATGAGCCATTATCACAAGCGCCTTATTTACCCATGCCGTGACTGCATGCACCGGCGCATCTCAAGGAGTGGGTGGAGGGGGTATGAGAGGAATAAAGGAGGAATTTACCTTTCTCCCTCAGCCCAGATAAAAAAAACCACATTTTATCAAATCTTAAAACGTTGATCTCACTGATTTTTTTGATAAAGTGCTTACCTCAAGATCCAATGTTCATTGGTTTAAACCCAGCTGAGATCAACGGGTTATTCTTGAGTGATAGGAATCCGTATCACAACTTCCTTTGAAGGAGAAGTAAAGCCATCGGTTGGTTCCATGTTGATTGTGGTATGTAAAAGAGCGCTGGAAGGTTTGTGAAAATTATCGATACTTTACTAATATCGATATTTTCCTTTCGACACTAGTATTTTCTTACTAGAAACTTTTTTCCCGATAATTTTACTAATTATTTAATTTAGAGTTCTAATTACGCTATTGGGTTAAGAGCTTGGAAGGTTGCGTTTGGAGGAAGTGAGCCCGCATTTGCGTGGAGTAAGAGTGGAAAACCATTTAGAAAATACCCACCTTTATTTCACCCGAACGAGATTAGAGCCTCGATCTCTCCGTCCTCGGCAGTCTAGCTCCACATGAAACTAGCGCGTTAGCTAACTACGCCACCGAGGCAGGTGATAATTTTACGGATAATGGTACTCACACTCCAGTATCGGATCGGTATCGAAATAATTATTTTTTATGCACTCATGTAGGGATTAAGTGTTTATTGGGGTGGACTATTGAGGAAGAACCAATGACACTATTTTCATTTCTCACTTATTTTCTGCAATCATTCTAGCTAGCATTCTATCTCTTTTAGCTCATCATAATTTAGAGCTGTTCTTTCATCTTTGTTAATCAATACAAACAGCCTGATGCCTGACGGGGCGAGTGTCAATAGTTAATAATATATCTTGATAGAGTATACGAACGACGAATGTAGTTAAAAAAGGGCACTTCCCAGAAGTGAATTAGGGAAGTTTTTTTATTTTAATAAGATGGATAGCGGAAAAGCATCTAGTAAAATAAAATCGATATCGATAATAACTGTTATCGATAGTTTCTTAATACTTGTATGGCATCGATATTTTTCTTCCAGATTTTCTGTGTTTGTACCGTGGCTCAACTGTACACGGATTTTTTTTTATTTACATCACCATGGGCGCCATATAGGTAAGGGTTATTTGGTGATGTAAACAAATAATGACTGTACTGAACATACATAACAAATCAAGTACTTAGTGCATTGTCATAAATGAAACGATATTATTCAAATTTATTTTTTATTTTTTAGTTTTTCTTGACTGCTTGGAGAGAGAATTATTATGACTGTCAAAAAAAAATCGAACTTAATTTTGATAATGTAGACGTTTCATAACCCTCTAAAAACCCAAAAAGTAGTTTTCAAGACGC
Organism: Timema shepardi; assembly: GCA_902151425.1. NCBI lineage: Eukaryota > Metazoa > Arthropoda > Insecta > Phasmatodea > Timematidae > Timema > Timema shepardi. Next base: position 58,422 of record CABFVX010001197.1, read on the forward strand.
CATCTGTCTGTGGGTTTGTGTGTGTTTTTAGAACCCAGAGCCGAGACAATTTTACCGATTGTGATAAAACTTTTTATCTAGAGTTTTCATAATAAGGTTCCCCGGGGGATTTTTTGTAATTAGATATCCAACTCTAAAATTATGGGTAGTTTGCTGCAAGCTAAAAAAAAAAAGAAAAAAATATCTATTCTCAATATCCACTAGAATGATTCTGACTAAACATTGTATCTCGGTATTATTTAACATTATAAACCAAATGTCATTTCACATTTCCCCATGAAAATAACTTTAAAGTTACTTTACAATTACGAAAATTTCTAATTTTGATCATATCCCCGCAACTATTTGAGATAAGATTATAGTAAAGTTGTATTACTATAAAACATACAAATAGTTTATTTGGAATGTTTTCCATAAAACCAATAATTTCTGAGTTAAAAAGAAATAGTTTAATTTTTTATACAATTCTTTGAAATTAGAAATTGATTGTAATTCGCTTTGGAGGGCACTAATATTCCTCTTTTCTCAATGTTTCTGCAACAATGTGATTAATTTTGTTTCACAAATCTAACGGGTGTTTATTGTATCTCTCTAATTTAAGATAAAACGAGATAGTTTGTGCGATGCACCATGTTGTTTTTTTTCATTCACATAATGTTCGACCAAATTTGCTAGTTAAAGGCTGTTTCAAAACGATATTTAAAGAAAAGTTATAGAAATTGTTAGAGCTGTTTTAAATATGAAATGTATACTCAAACTCCTTCCCTTTGGATTAAGACTGTCAAGATGGTTGCGGTTGGTGTGCGTGCTAAGAAACAAACTAAACTCCTTTAACAAAAAAAATATTATTTTTTGTTTAGTCCGGAGGTATTTAAAAATGTATTGTTGATATATGGTAAAATGTTTAGTTTTTAAAATTCAAACAAAGCTTATTTAAGTTTAATTTAGGATTTATAATCTCGTATGGGATATTAGTATTTTGGTACCTCCTTTGAGTCATAAATAAGTGGCAAAACATAAACAATGGACTTACTTTATACAATATGTATTTATAGATTATCTAAAACTACCAAATCCGTCTAATTTTTTTCCTTAGCTCACGCACTTAGTTAAGACCCCTTGAGACGTGAAATCATGACTGTTATATACCTGTCATGATTTAGATTTATGGCTGATTAATAATTATCTGTTTTTGACGTTAAATAATATAATCTCAGCTCAATTTTGATATCTTATTTATGAGTATTTGTCTATAATGCAATATTTTACTTTCGATTGTGTTAATATTGAGCAAGTATACTCTAACGACGGGAAGTAGCTACATAATTTGGAATTGAACTATCTAATTTTTAGAACTGTAGTAGTCATTACACAAATTAAATCATCTTTCAGCAATGACAGGTTCAGAGATTAATTTAATATATAGTATAGATTAGTCGAGAAAAATAAAATTGAAATATCAACAATGAAATATGTTAATATATAGTTTAACCTATAATTGTAAACTCAACGTTTTAAATAATAAACAAACTCTGTTAAATTTAATCTTGTTCGACATGTGTCTGACAGCAGGATTGGCCGCACAGATAGCATACCGGACTGTATAAACAAGTTTAAAGGCATTTAATCTGGACCCGAAGTATTGGAAGTTCTCCTTAATATTTGTAATGTTCCATTCTTTCCCCAGACAAATGGTATATTCACTTGAAATGAATTATAACTATAATGCTTTCTAAAACCATTACTATTCAACACCAGCATTAAAACCTGAAACAAATTAATCATTCGAAAATAAAACGTGTTTAGAGGTTACTCATTTTTAAAGTTACACAAAATCAAATGTTTCCATTCAAAATATAATTTACCTATAAATTTGATTTAAAGGGAATAAACATATTGATATTTTGTTCACTGGAAACTGTTTCATTCCCTTACCGCTTTTCCATTTATTTTAGATGGACCGCAAATATATTGTGTTCTCATTTATATATTTTATGCGGTGCTTCGGGTCTTACTACCCATCCGGTTCATACGGTAATATAGCTACATTTGCGTTGAGGGAAAACACACCAATACACCTTGCCCCGACCTCCACGTCACTGATAAACCAGGCTTGACAGCACTGATGTCCTTATCAGCGTGCCCACCGATGTCGGTCTAATTTATGTCGAAATACAAACGTTACATTTATGAACTCACCTTACGTAATACTTTCTTGAAGCTGAGGGAAGCTGACTAGGTTGGGTGGACTGTAGATTGATTCTGACTGGAGCTGACGCCCCCCCCCCCCCCCCCCCCTTTTC
>CABFVX010001197.1:80128-141364 GCA_902151425.1 Timema shepardi
ATATATATATATAGAAAAAATAATAAATAAATCTCTAGGGTGAATAATAAACAAAAGTTCAAACCACTTATTTTAATAATGGTGTAAAGAACGCTTAGTATCTATTAAAAAGTGGGCCTAGCCACTTTTCTAAATACAAGATATTTATTGTGACAATTGTTCCACATGTGATTCTTTTAAGACTTGCAACTCAAGTTAATAATTTTTCTATACACTCTACTACTTAACTGGTTTCCAGTGTGATAATATTAACTTATTAAGTATGAGTGAATTATAGATTAAAGTTTTGAGCTAAACCCATTGAATTCGAATCTAGATTTATTTAGATTCGAAATTTCGAAAATAATCCGAATCTTCCAATATTAAGATTCAAATTTCGAAGGTTCACACAGGCTTAGTGAAACTCAAATTAAATGGTTTCTAAGGAAAAATAGCCCTGTTGGAATCTTTCAATTTTACTTTGGCTTGAATCATATTTTGAATTAAGGCATCGTAGAATTAATGATTGTATTAGAACAAAATGTGTGCGCAGCAATTTCTCACTTACCACGGCGGCCCCCATGGCGTGATTTTAATTCACAAGAAAAAAAACGCTATACAATTAATGTGTATATGAAAGGTGAAGCTTGGAGGATGAATTATTATAATTACGGACATGAGCTGTAGCTGAATAATATTTGAATGGATTGAAAAATGACACCTAGACACAGGGCAATCCCTGAATAGCTCAGTTCATTGATAGGCTTAGCCGAAGGTCAAGGGTTCTATTCCCGTATTCAAGTGTCATTTTTTAATTTATTCGAATATGACTGAATTATGGCTAATATCCGTAACCATAACTATTCATCCTCCAAGCTTTGTCTTTAATATAAATACCTATTTGTATAGCGTTTATTTCTTCTATCTGGATTCGCTTGGAATGTACAATGTACATATTTGTAATGTTGGCAGCATAAAGCCTCAACCGAGTCACCAGTGGCTGTGGTATCAATGATAGCCCTTAGTAGCCGATGATATTCACACGTCCATCACAGTCTCTGCCTTAAAATATGAGTGAAGAATGACCCTGGGCACGGGACGAACCCTGGTTAGCTTAGTGGTAGAGAATTGGTGCACTAAACCAAATGTCCTGTGATTTATTCCTGTGACTAGGTGTAATTTTTCACTCTATTCGAACAAATTTAATTACCAACTACGAAACCCAAATAATTCACACCAACAGTCTTAAATCAGTCTGCCTTTCTGCACACCCTTGTTTTTTTTTATTATTATTAGCACCGCGTCTTACTACCCGTTCGGGTTATACGCACTTACGCTAATGTGTAATGGTAGGGCGATTGTGAAATGAAATGGAGGACCTACAGTTTAACGTGGAATCCGAACCACGGTGGAGGCCTGGCATTCCCCACATTCACAAGATGTCTTGTCAGAGGTGAAGGAAGGGTTTGGTAATCAGATAAATCTGTGCCGGGACCGAGGATTGAAACCCGGCTGCCAGCACATAAGTCTGACACCTTAACCCTAGACCACCAGGTCACCCGACACCCTTGTTAATAAGTGTACCACGATACACATCTTTGCTATGTAATGTACATTAAAAAAAAATTATTCTGCTAATTACTTAAAATGAAGTTCGAAATTTTTTAATAAAAGTGAAATATCAGTTGTGTCAATGTTAAGTTTAAACATACTATCTTCCATTGTAGCAATTGTTTATTGATTGAACCGTTGCTCAATACCTTGAATTAAGGAAACCCTATTGGGCATAACATATTTATACTCATTCTATTTTCATTTTTTCTGCAAAGTGTTCGTTTTCCCGATCATCCAAGCATGTTTAACTGTTGGGATTTCAATTATATTTTCTTCTCGTGTCTTTAAATCTTTGCTGTACGCCCCAACATAAAAAGTATCGTCAGAGCGCTGTGCACAAAATGCTGTTCGCAGGGACCTGACTTTACTCATAGGGGTCAAGAGTTCAATTGATAATCTTGAAGTTCCTTGTTGACCTTGAGAAAATTAAAAAGAAAACTTAAGCTTTTATTTCTGAAAGAAACCTACCTTACCTAAAAGCGTGCACAGTAGCTGATAAGTTTTCATGAAAATAATTCTCATCTGTAGATAGGCTCAAGCTTTTAACTTTATTCCAATACGTTTCATGATAATTTCGATAACTAGGTGTTGAGTTGAGCAGCACTATATGAGGCTGTAAATCAACGCTGTACTGTTTCAAAAAAGTAAAAAAACAATTATTTTTAGCTTACGTTATCCAAGAATAGGCCAACTCATTATTTAAGCAACGAGCAAAATAATTAACATACAATATTACATTTGACTTTCCTAATTTATTAGACCCTTCATGTCTGATTCACCTTCAAAACACACTGGCAGCACAAATTGCCAGCTCATTATGAATTTTTCCACTACTATATTTTGGGGAACATATTATTGTGTGCAGTGGTGACCAAACCTTTTTAGTGAAGAGGAAAGGAAAGGGTTGTAATGAGGGTAGAGCTAGAAAAGTTAAGTAGGATTCAAGGGACTTGGTCCCACAAGCCAAACAGGTGGTTAGGGGTCCTCTCCCCCGGAAAGTAATTGAAAGTTGAATGTTCCTACGGTATAGACTTGAGGCCCGACATATTATTTTGTGCGACCCATTTTGCTTATAACGAACAAACATTATATGTGGGTTTTTCTATGGTTCTGTGTGGACTGTGGAGCTTATAATGAACCAAGATTTACTTAGACCCATCTCTTCTTTTCATAAATGTGGCTGTACGGTGTCGCTGTAAGAAAGAGGTGGAGATAGATAGCGGGTGAGATAGTGTAAGCCAGCAGTTAGTGACCTGCTATAGTGACTTTATCTAGTTCCCGTTTAAGGCCCTTGGCCCTGTCGAGTGCAAGTCTAAAACTTTTTTTTGTGGGATTGTGTCCAGTAGGTACAAATATGTGACGTGGCATGGCTTCACAAGTGACCAAAGTATCCTTCCGCGCCTACAAGAACAGATGGATCATGAAAACAGTAGATGGCGCTGGCTACCGGACAGGTCTTGCGGAAAAATCATACGTTTGAAAATTTAAGTTTTCTCGAGAAAGAGTGAAATTATTATGTTAATATTTTCAACACCCCTTCTAAGATAATGTATCTATGTTTATGAATTGTTAAATTTTATTATTTTTTGTTATGAAGTCCATAGTTTTCTATTGAAAAATGCCAATCTTATCGATATTTGATCACTTTTAAAATTATAGAGGAGGTGTACTCGTCTATAGAAAAAGTATAAAATAATCAACATGTTTCTATCCTTTAACTAACCGTTTCCGAAAAGAAAATTGCAAAACAATAAACATTCTTGAAGATAACAGTTTGTTCCCATGGATATGCATTTCCACGCCAAATTAAAAGGGCCAATCGCCTTAGTTCAAGGAACTTTGCTTATAACATTATCGCGGCAATCTGATTGCAGGGGATGCCAGAGATGATGTAAAGTTTGAGAGTGAAACATTTAAACAAAACAGCTGATATGGAAGGGGTAAAGTGGTAGTTTAACAATTCAAGCTCGGATATTAAAAAGAAGGGCATGCTAGAAAGGACTAGTGAATAAAGTATGAAATTGGGAAATTTGACATTATTCTGGTGAAACTAGCCAAATTTAGCTTTGCTACTGGGACAACATTGTTCGCTGGGCTTGGCAACATTGGTCGGGTATTTCTGATACTTGGAGTTTTCAGACCCTCCAGTGAACAGTAAACAGTGAAGAAAAAACGTTTGGTTGTAGTTTCTTACTTCAGAGACAAGAGGTAACAAAAATATTGAAATAATTCTTATTTGTACACCGTAGTAAGGGGCCGTGTGATTTATTCTAATTGTTTAAAGTGAAATATAAATAAGTGGCAGCATAAACGTTGTTTGAAAACGTTCATAACGCCTCAAAATGTTCACTTCAAAACCTTTAAAATGTAAAATCAGATAGGAGGGTCACGTGTTTCAGAAAAAATGGGAACTGGAATATTTTGTTCCTCAAATAAATAATAACATTGTTTGTCTCTTATGTAAAAAAACGATCCATGTTTGTAAAAGCCTCATTCTTGTGTAGTGAGGTTGGCCGGCGATGCGTAGGTCGATTGCAAATAAAAGGTTTCAAATTTTTGAGAAAAATAAGAGTGGGTTTTAATATTTTGTGGTATAAAATATTTTTAAATATAAAGCTAAGGTATGAGGTATGAGGTATGAGGTAAGGTATTATTATTATTACTTTTTAGTGTGGCCCTTCAAATATTTTTAGTTTTCAATATGGGCCTTATGATAAAACCAGTTCGACACCCCTAGTTTAGAGGTTAATTGGCATGGCCATGGTTTACCCTTTGCTGGAGAAAGTTTTACATTTCTCTATGGCTGACGGATCTACGGGCAACAGTGCCCAAATAACGTTTGACGTGGTTAAACTTTTAATAGCTAAAAAAAAAAATACCAGCCCTTATGTTAATGAGAGCAAACATAATTAATTAACTTAGTATGTAAATATTAGTTATTGATTGTATCATTATCAGAACAATAAAGTAAAATTAATTTATTAAATCAAACCATTCTGGCATCGCTAAATGGCATAACCCCTCCCCCATCACTCCTTCCCAAAAGTCAAGAAATAATTTAACGACTTAAGGCCTTCTCTAATTTAGGTGTTGGGCGTAGCTAGGCAAACTATCCTACAGTTATGTGTGGCGGAATATCATACCTCGCGGGCTCAGTGAATTAGAAGTTGCTATCTTTCAATCTCGACGGAGTGTACATATAAATAAAATAAAACACTGTATATATTTTTAATACCCACGTAAACTATTATAGTCGCACCCCCCTAATAAAAACAAGGATTCTCAAGAGTCCCCAGTTCTACCTGATTCCGGAGACCATGTGTCATAATAATCTAGCAGGTTTTATGACACGACAGTATCGATAGCTTGACTGAAACCTAAGAGTGTAGAAATAATAATCCCTTGATCTTGAAAACACAAAATTACATACAATCCCTTGTTAAATACAGTGACGCAGTAAAAGTGGAGTACATGAGTAATTGTACCTACCCAAATTTCGAAATATTGATTGATGAGTAAATAATCTCATCCACACCCACCCATATCTTTAGATAAAATTAATAATAATAGCTTAAAGAAAATGTAGCCTACTTAATATTAGACGTGTATTTGTGTAAAATATAACGTTACTTGCTTTAAAAAAAACACTTTATTATTGAGTCATACATATTTGAGAGTCAAACGCAAACTTTTGAACGTGAAACGTCCATCATGTTGGCCATCGGTGTAAAGCGCTCGCCTCAAGACTAGGGTTGTGAAAAATATATCGATACTTTACTAATATCGATATTTTCCTCTCGATACTAGTATTTTTACTAGTAATTTTTTTGCCGATGTTTTTACTGTTATTAGTACTCACACTCAAGTATCGAATCGGTATTGAAATAAATAACTTTTTTTTTGTTATCTTCACTCACTTTGGGATTAAATGTTTAGCAAGGCGGACTGTGGAGTAAGAACCAATTACATTATTTCTCAAATCTCACCCATTTTCTGCAACTATAGCGTTCAATCTCTTTTAACTCAGTATAATTTATAGCTGTTCTTTGATATTTGTATATCAACAGTTGCGGCCGGGATTCAATCCACGGTCCCATCACAGATTTATCTGATTTCCAAAACCTTCCTTCCCCTCTGACAAGACATCTTGTGAATGTGAGGAGTGCCAGGCCTCCACCGTGGTTCGGATTCAACGTTAAACTATAGGTCCTCCATTTCATCTCACAATCACCCTACCATTACACTTTCTTGTGGCACAAATTCAGCACTAAATATAGTTATAGGTTTCAGAATTTGTGCCGTTAGTGGTGCTGCCAACTTCACGGACCTCTGACAAGGTGCTCCAAGCAGATGAAGCAGAAAGGTTTATGTGAAGATGAAGCAGGGCATAGCGTCCTTTCTTCTGTTGTTTGTCAATAGTTAGTAATCCATATTGAAAGAGTTTATAAACGACGATTGTAGTTAAAAAATGTCATCTCCCGCAAGTGAATTATGGGAGTTTTTTTTAAGAAGTTGGATAACAGAAAAGCATCTTATAAAATTTGTCTTGAGATATTAAAAACCATTATAATTCTCAGTGTTTAAATAAAAATGAAATTACGGTTATGATGCAAAATTTGAGATTATTTTTAGTCTCGCGTTTTAGTAACTGTTCAGGTTAAACGCCTCTGTACTAATTACACTCATGGGTTAGGGAATATGAAGGCTTAGTTTATAGACAATGAACCCGCATTTGCTTGGAGGCAGCGTGATAAGCCATTTAAGAAAAATCCCCCTCAGTGCACCCGACTGAGGTCGAACCCTGATCTTCCCGTCTCTGGCAGTCGAGTCCAACACGAGATTAGTGCGTTAGACCACATGGATACTGAAACGGGTAGAAGATTATAAATACTAGATTAAAAAAATACATTTTGACAATTTAAAATTTTGTTACCGATACTTACTGTTATCGATACTTTTCTTCCGATACTTTTAATGAGTACAGTATCGATACTTTTCTTTCGATACCACATTCCTACCATTGAGCTACCGATAAGGATATTATTAGTACATAATTAATCGTACTACTCCCGGGCAGGTTATATTGCATTTCCGTTCTCATTCTCAGCTCCGTAGCCAGTCTCTATGACCCAGTAGTTTGGGAAGCCAACTAAATATCTGGGATACCTTGGAAAGATCCCAATTTGTGTCTAAAATACTTTATACTTTGTGTACGTGAAGCTCATGAGGTCTTGGAGATAATTGAAAATAATAATAATAAGTTCATCATGGAGATTTCTGGATAAAAGACGGTGAGTTTGAGAGATTAGTGCTTTCTGCAAAGACCGTAGTGGCATATTTGGTGTTTTTTTGACAAGCATGCACTCTATGACCCTGCCAGGGCCGCCGCGAAGGTTTTATGCACCCTAGGCGAGACTTGTAATTTGTGCATAGACAAACAATTCTTTCTCTATTCCAGTTGTACTCCGTATAATATAAATAAAAAGCACCCTGTGCGTGCACAAAATAATGTAGGGGTGCCAAAATACCAGACAAATATAATAATAAACAATAAAAACATTAAAAATATATTTAAAAAATAAGCGGCGACTCCTTCATTCCCCCCTTAATCAATGTGTACACAAATATTATCCCTTTCACATTCTAACTTAATATTTTCGGAAGCTTTCAATTAAATATTCAAGTGATTATGTTGTTAATCAATATAATATATATATATTCCTAGTATTAGATACAATATTTATTTTATGTATTTGTTTATTTAGAAATCGTCATGAGCTTATTTGATTTAAATAGTAATTTCTTTAAAATATTAAAAAAAATTAATTATCTACCAATTATCTGCATCATATGAAAGTGAATTAATTAGGTAATAAAATCATTTTTACATTTTGGATTCACTGTGTCAAGACATTGATATAACAGCTTTGGAATAAATTAATATATACGTTAGTAAGAATAGGTACCATGGACTATCCTTGATGCTAGTACGAGTAGGGACCATGGATTATCATTGACGTTAATACGAGTAGGGACCATGGACTATCATTGACGTTAATACGAGTAGGAACCATGGACTATCATTGACGTTACTACGAGTAGGGACCATGGACTATCATTGACGTTACTACGAGTAGGGACCATGGACTAACCCTGACGTTAATACGAGTAGGGACCATGGATTATCCTTGAAGTTAATACGAGTAGGGACCATGGACTATCCTTGACATTAATACGTGTAGGGACCATGGATTATCCTTGATGATAGTACAAGTAGGAACCATGGACTAACCCTGACGTTAATACGAGTAGGGACCATGGATTATCCTTGAAGTCAATACGAGTACGGACCATGGACTAACCCTGACGTTAATACGAGTAGGGACCATGGACTATCCTTGATGCTAGTACGAGTAGGAACCATGGACTATCATTGACGTTAATACGAGTAGAAACCATGGACTATCCTTGATGCTAGTACGAGTAGGAACCATGGACTATCATTGACGTTAATACGAGTAGGAACCATGGACTATCCTTGATGCTAGTACGAGTAGGAACCATGGACTATCGTTGACGTTAATACGAGTAGGAACCATGGACTATCCTTGATGCTACTACGAGTAGGAATCATGGACTATCATTGACGTTTATACGAGTAGGAACCATGGACTATCCTTGATGCTAGTACGAGTAGGAACCATGGACTATCATTGACGTTAATACGAGTAGGGACTATGGATTATCCTTGAAGTTAATACGAGTAGGAACCATGGACTATCATTGACGTTAATACGAAAAAGGGACCATGGATTATCCTTGAAGTCAATACGAGTAGGGACCATGGACTAACCCTGACGTTAATACGAGTAGGAACCATGGACTATCCTTGATGCTACTACGAGTAGGAATCATGGACTATCATTGACGTTAATACGAGTAGGAGCCATGGACTATCATTGACGTTAATACGAAAAAGGGACCATGGATTATCCTTGAAGTTAATACGAGTAGGGACCATGGACTATCCTTGACATTAATACTTGTAGGGACCATGGACTAACCTTGATGCTAGTACGAGTAGGAACCATGGACTATCATTGACGTTAATACGAGTAGGAACCATGGACTATCCTTGATGATAGTACAAGTAGGAACCATGGACTAACCCTGACGTTAATACGAGTAGGGACCATGGACTATCATTGTCGTTAATACGAGTAGGAACCATGGACTATCATTGACGTCAATACGAGTAGGAACCATGGACTATCATTGACGTTAATACGAGTAGGAACCATGGACTATCCTTGACGTTACTACGAGTAGGGACCATGGACTATCCTTGACGTTAATACGAGTAGGAACCATGGACTATCATTGACGTTAATACGAGATAGGGACCATGGACTATCCTTGACGTTAATACGAGTAGGGACCATGGACTATCCTTGACGTTAATACGAGTAGGAACCATGGACTATCATTGACGTTACTACGAGTAGGGACCATGGACTATCCTTGACGTTAATACGAGTAGGAACCATGGACTATCATTGACGTTAATACGAGAGGAACCATGGACTATCCTTGAAGTTAGTACGAGTAGGGACCATGGACTATCATTGACGTTAATACGAGTAGGAACCATGGACTATCTTTGACGTTAATACGAGTAGGAACCATGGACTATCCTTGATGCTAGTACGAGTAGGAACCATGAACTATCATTGACGTTAATACGAGTAGGGACCATGGACTATCATTGACGTTAATACGAGTAGGAACCATGGTCTATCATTGACGTTAATACGAGTAGGAACCATGGACTATCCTTGATGCTAGTACGAGTAGGAACCATGGACTATCATTGACGTTAATACGAGTAGGAACCATGGACTATCGTTGACGTTAATACGAGTAGGGACCATGGATTATCCATGACGCTAGTACGAGTAGGAACCATGGACTATCATTGACGTTAATACGAGTAGGAACCATGGACTATCATTGACGTTAATACGAGTAGGAACCATGGACTATCCTTGAAGTTAGTACGAGATAGGGACCATGGACTATCATTGACGTTAATACGAGTAGGAACCATGGACTATCGTTGACGTTAATACGAGTAGGGACCATGGATTATCCTTGACGCTAGTAAAAGTAGAGACCATGGACTATCCTTGATGCTAGTACGAGTAGGAACCATGGACTATCATTGACGTTAATACGAGTAGGAACCATAGACTATCATTGACGTTAATACGAGTAGGGACCATGGACTATCCTTGATGATAGTACGAGCAGCTCTTGACGTCAGTAGGATATCTCACATCACCTGAGTAGATCGGGGCCATGACAACAGTAGACCACTATACATCCGTCACTATCCCATCCCCTAGTCAGATGATCTGTTATCTTCTCTCGTGAGGTGATAGATTGGGCACTCAGAAGGTCCTTTGCGCCAACAACATTATCTGAGATCAAAATTAGAAACATCGCCACAGCGCCACTCACGAATCTCTCACGGTGACTTGAAGCAAGGACGTCAGACCGACTGACGTCAAACGTTGATATGCGCTGTCAACTCACACTCCGGTGTTTCTTTTGGTAACGGACGTTAGATGTATATGCTTTTTATGTAAATACGAGTAAATATATTCAATTTTATAGTGCCTTTAATTGCCTATCCTATTTGCTTCTACCTACTTTATGAACAGTAGCGTACCCACGGGGGCTTTGGGAGGGGATGAAGCGTGATCTACGCAGATCCGAAGAGAAAATAAATTGGGGAGAGGTGTTGATCGAGGAGTTGTACAAAGGCTAGATTTTTACCTATTATAAATAATCGGTTATTTTTGTGACATTAGGCTTATGTGATGCAAGCCAGCCTTAATTTATGCCTATTTATTTATTATTTTGTTAGATTATCACGTTTACAATAGTAAACGTATAAATGATCAATGTAACAAATAATAATAAAAAACCGTCTAAAAAGCTTCTAAGTGTATATAATGGTAAAAAAAAAATCGACTCCTGTGGTTGGGTGAGCCTCCCTCCAGACGCCACTTGGATCCCCATACTTCACAATTCTGCGTACGCTACTGTTTATGAATAAGTGGGATCCGAAACACAGGGGAGGCCTGGCATTCCCCATATTCACAAGTTGTGATTAATACACGTCTTGTCAGAGGTGAAGGGAGGGTTTGGCAATTAGATAAATCTGTGCCGGGACCGAAGATTGAACCCCGGATCCCCAGCACAGAATTCTGACACCTTAACCCTAGTCCACCAGGTTATTATTTCACTATTAAAAATCGAGAAAAGAATCATAGTTATCAGCAGAAATTTGAATTGCCTGCAAACCCACTCTGGTGGCCGCATTTTCTAAGGTGTAACTCTGGCAATGGATTTTATTTCCGACTACGGGGAGACCATGAGGTTTTTATTTTTCCTACATTGTTTTCCACTCTCCCTCCACGAAAAGGTGACTATACATCCTTCGAATTCAACCTTCATCATCCGTAACACACTAGCGTAATTATTAGTACATATGCGATCTATTCAAACGGGTAGTCTTGCATTGCTAAAAAATAATACAAATTGTTGTAGGTAATAGCTTATAATAAATAAATTTTACATGGCTTATTTTATGCCTGTTTTTTCTTACTTCTACTCTTTGGATGCATGAATTCTGTATTTATAATGCCCACTTGCCTGCCTGTTTTAAACAATTCTTTGTTACTGAGAATCCGCTCCCTACTCATAAGACATAAGTGATATCTGATATTATATTTTTAGCACGGTTGTGTTGTTTGTATATTTTTACTAGTTCGTTTAAAGCCAGTAAGAAGTGTGAATGAAACTCATACATTCATGAAGTAAATTGTAATATTTAGATAGAAAATAAATAATAAATCAGTACTGATTTTGATGTGCCAATAGAACAGTTTGTGTTGAAGTGCAAAATTGATACAAAGCTCCAAATGAATATAGGAAGGTAGGGATTCAACTTTGGTTTCTTGTAAAAGATAAGTGGGATCAATGCCACTCACTTCGCCCTCCAGATTGAACTTTACTTTTGTGAGTCACGGGTAACCAGACACTGGCACTACCAGGAGAAATTATGATTGTTTGTCGGTGATTTCCCTACATTCGGTACAGTAAAAACAAGAAATTGTATGTAAAAATTTCGTATTTATTTTTCAATGCTCAATTGGGTACCGTTAGTAAAATTGACAAGTAAATTTAGGCTAAAAATCCAAATTAACCATAACTAACGACATTTTGTACTACAAAATGAGATTAAAACAAATTAACGTGGTATTTAAACAACAGTATTTATGTATGATTGAAACTATATAATTCTACTACTTTTAAACTGCTTGTACATTCAAAATAATTTTCTTTAAAATATTATAAATATTTTACTTTGTAAACCTTAATCTAAGCCCCATATGTTTATTACATTACCTTAACAATGGTGCGAAAAAAAGAAAGAATTTGCAAGTTTGACTCCTTCCCACTCGTGAACTGTAATGATTTGAAAAAATTGAATCATGATTTTTAGCCTATAGCTTATACAATTGTTAAATTTTGCAATAAAATGTTGATGGTCGAATGATCTTAATCTGTACTCAAAACTTTGACATTTTGAAGGTAATTTTGTTGAAAATTCGTTAATCTCATCTTTTAATATAAAGAAGAAGAATTAATTTTAGAACGAAATCTTAACTCTAATTTTACCTATTTTCTTAGTCATGTAAGGTGACCTGGAGGTCTAGGGGTAAGGTGTCAGACTTCTGTGCTGGCGGCCGGGGTTCAATCCTCGGTCACGTCCAAGATTTATCTGATTACCAAACCCTTCCTTCACCTCTGACAAGACATCTTGTGAATTTGGGGAATGCCAGGCCTCCGCCGTGGTTCGGATTCCACGTTAAACTGTAGGTCCTTCATTTCATCTCACAATCACCCTACCATTACACATTAGCGTAAATGCGTATAACCCGAACGGGTAGTAAGACGCGGTGCTAATAATAATAATAATAATAATAATAATAATAATAATAATAATAATTAGTCATGTACAGACATAATCTCAGCTTTCATAAGTACATTCTAAGATGTCTTATCAATAAAACTAAAATAATTAAATGGTCATTAATGATGAATCGCTTAATCAATTACGATATTTTGCTTTACTTTTAAACGGCACAATAATTAATTATATAATTAAAATGTCTGAGTGATTTTTATTCAAACAAAATATCAAATTAACAAATAAATCACGTATGTTGCAAGATTAAAATTAAAGTGTGGATTAAAAAAAATCGTTGTAAATTGGCCACATACCGTTCATATTTAACAACTAAACTTTTCCTTGGGATAAAAAAAAGTTAATTGATTGTGTGTTAAAAATTAATTACATCACTGATTTTAGTTTGAGCTAATTATTAGAACAATTGGCCTATGTAATTAATCTTACTGTCGACCTTGTTGTAAAGATATCCAACTGTAATCTACATCTATTTTTAGATGGACTGATTTAATTAAACGATATATCTGTTATTTAAATAGTAAATCAGATGTGACTCATATTGAGCTCTCAGGGTCGTTTGATAATGCACTCGAGTGTGATAATATTAGTACAACCAGCCCGGCAAAGAGGAAGTAATGTTACTGCAATACGTGCTAAATCTCAACGTTTATTTTCAATACAAGCTCGTTTCTTTGTTTAAGTAACACTACATCATAGTTCTATCAAAACGCTCTGATTAACACTCAAATAGAACCAAAACTATGAGTAGGGATAAACCCGGAGCTTCACTACAAGTGACACGGGCGTCCTTTCCCATTGGTGGACCAGTCTTTCTTCGGAATTCTATAGGAGGGCCATCTCGGCGTCGTAACGCGCCTTTAGCTCTGTGGAGTTTCACAACACTTGGTTGAGAGAATGGCGTGTCAGCTATTTGTATGTGTATCAGCGAACCTCAACAGTAACGTCCATTATAAATTTTATAAACTTAACTCAAGACTAGAAAATCGTACCTATATTTCCAGCATAACAATCGCATTTCCTTAGATTTTTGGAAGGTCGTACATTTGTTGACATGATCGTCATAGACATATTTAAAGTTCGAATCGTCCATCTTTAAAAGTATGAGCGTGTTAGCGTTATCTCTCAACTTCTGATCAGGGATTAGAGATTATGTTTAGCTTAGAGAGAAACAGTCAATAGCTTTATGACTGCCCATACTGAAATAAGACTCAATGTTATAAATATTGTCGTATGCGAGGTCGTTGAAAATGAATGCATTGTCGGGTTTAGATTCAGACGGTGGAGTGATCTCATCATGGCCAGAAAAAGGAAAATAGCCAATCCCCTCAATGAATCTGAGAACCTGAAATAAACGTTGCTACTTGGATTGTTACCACGATTTAGAGTAAATGTACACGTTCTTGAATCGAAATTCATTCGGTTCCTCAATCAGATTGATCTAAGCATTTGTGTTCCCTCAATTTGAAGGTCTGAAATTATATAACAAATAGTATCAGGTAACAAAAACATACTGTGCCTTTGAGGTAAGGCTTTACCTTCATCGTGATCGTTACTGCGGTCGGGTCTGTCTGTTTCACTAGACGCATGTCAAGTAGCACAGCTATTATAATGTATTTGTCTATATAAACGTCCGTCAGTACGTGTCATGAACCAAAGAAAGGGCGGTGGACTGCTGAGTAAGATTATCAATACATTACCGTTTGAAGCGCATATACATAGATACTAGTTACAAAGTTTTCAAAACGTTTAAAATGAGGTGATCCCGTCATTAACGAATTGAAACGGGCGTTTGGAATCAAACAATATCGCCTACTCTAAAGTGAAAGATCTTGATCATAAAACCGCCGATCGAGAACTTACAAAGAAAGCTTGGAAAAGAAAACTCGCACCAGATTCAAATTTGGGTAAGAAAACTGCCGCTTGGGGTGTAATGGAACGCAATGAAAGTTCAAGTCAAGATAGGTAGGGTTCTGACGACATCATTTCGTCCACGATGAGCGAATAAAGGCCGTACTACTAACACTCGCTGTACGAAGAAGAAGGGAGGGCCATTACCTATATTGCACCGCCTCGCAACACGACCATCGATCGTTTGATACACTGATGCTTTACTGGTCATTGATTAAAAAACAAATGTTTCATAACCACAATCTTCATTTATTAATTAAAATGCACAAATACACTAAACCCCGCCCCTCGTATTGTTTTTCAAATATGTTTTCTTAAAAAAAATTGCAGGTACATTTTATCTAAATTAAACCAGACTCCTTGTATTGTTTTTTTTTAAATCCCAAAAAAGTAGGTACACGTAATCTTAATTAATCTTCGATCATCGTACTGTTTTTCAAACACTCCCCGTACAAAAAAAACTGGTATACTCTATCCAAACCAAACTTCACTCCTCATACTATTTTTAAAAACATATTTACCCTAAAAAATGATGGTAGTACTGAGTTACATTGTAAGAACAGGAAGAGACAGGGTGGAGTGCCTAGAACAAAGTTAGTTGGTAAGTCGTGTCAAGGAGCTATGGTAGAGTGCATAGTATCGAACTAGTTCCTTTCCCCTAAAAGCGAAAACATTTCCTCTCATTTCTACCTTTATTTTTCCAGCTGGTTTGAGTATAAATAATGTTATATTTTACATTTACGTTTTAATTCCTCTATTTCACTGGAGAGAAATCGCAATTTACTGATTTATTTGAAACAATAAACTAGTGGCGTGTGTTGTATTAAAAAGAGATATTGCTTTTTATTTGAACCTCCCTTCAACAAGTAACCATTAATGCAACTTCAAGGTTTTTAGCTCTCCCTCTCTCTTTAAATCCTCACATGACGCAACACGTCTACTTTAATAGTCCCTCATTAATAAGAAGTTGATCTATTTTTTTTTTCTTATTTGAGGAAAAGAATATAAATTTTTACCTTCATTTAACAAAAGATACGGGATGAGTTAGAGTACATTTACTTATATTCCATTCACGATAGGTTTTTACCTGGATGACAGTTCGAAAATCATATGTTTAGGTTTTGGGTTGCCAACGCTTAATTTAAAATTTAAAAAAAGTTATTTTTAAAATACTCTTTAACTATTTTTATAGGTAAGAATATAAAAATAAGGCGTATGATGCGAACGGGTAGTAATTCGTGGCCCTAAAATAAAAAATAAAATTATATGTCACTTAAAACTATCCCCAATTCCCCATTTTAAACTAGTTCTTAAATTTCATATTTAAATACATTTAAAAATGACACCTTGACAAAGGAAACTAACCCAGGACCTTTAGCTTGGCGTGCCAATGCTCTAACCACTGAGATATCCAGGGATACTCCCTTGTTCAGGGTCACTCTTCACTCATATGTTAAGTCAGAGCGTGTGATGGACGTGTGAATATCATCGGCTACTAAGAGCCTTCGTTGGTTTCACAGCCACAGGTGATTCGTTTGTGGATTTATGCGGCCAATAGTACTAAGACATTGTTCATTCCATCTTAACCCCTAAAGGTCTTTTAGAATGTTCTCAAATCTTTAATAACTAGGTCTAAGCTACCTTTGAATAAATTTATTAGTAAAATAAAGGTACACAGTATAATGTAGCATGTAACATATTCCCCGGGTATTTAAAACAATCAGCTAGTTTCAAAAAATCTCATATTTTTAAAAAGAAGATTTAAAAAAATGTTAAATTATTCATTTTAAAACCCCATAGGCCCATATATATGTATGACTATTTATATTGTAAGAAATAACAAAATATTCATTTTGAACAAATAGTTAAAGCTATTTTTAAAATATTTCAAAGCCCTGAGGCATTAGTAAACTACGATTAATTTAAGTTTTCCCCATAAAACCATAATACATTTTTGTCCTTACAAACATTTCCAAGATATTCCAAATTAAATCAATAGAATAATTTTCGAAAAATGTGTAATTTTCAAAAATTACGTGTGATTAAACAACTATTAATTTAATAGTTAGAGTCAAACTCAAAAATACATCCTTTGGTAGGTGTAGTCAAATAATTAATAAATTTAGAATTTAAAAAATTCCAATAAACTGTTTTGGATTTAGGCCTAAGGACGGACAGACATACATACATGGGAACATACAGAATTGTAAGATCCATTTTTTTTCTGTTCCGACTTCAAGGTCACATAAAACACACGAATTATCATAATCTCTAGGCAAAACATGCTCACGATTACAAATCTTTTTATATGAAAAAGTAAAAAACTCATTTTAAATTTTCAAATTATTCCAAACGCAATAAATCTTGTTTAATGTTTCTTTGAATTTATAACGAAGTTAGGAAAGTCACAAACAACCAGTACATTGTCATTAAAAAGTATAAATAAATAACTAGAAACTGAAAACATGATCCCAAAGAGCATAAAACATTTTTCTCGTTTGTTGTCACTACTTCGGCAAATATTGACATAATTCAAGTTTATAACAATATGTTTGTGTCTTTGTGGCGTGCTACATTTTGTATTTCTGTTATTCATTCTATAATAGTTACGAAACAACAGCTAGATTAACAGGCTTTAAAACAGTACTCAAGGTCACGCAGTAGCGACTCAATTAATCTTATTGCCTTATTGAATAACATTGTCAAAATAGTAATTTATTATTAAGCAATATATGAGAAAATAGCTGCGCATATTTCTTAAATTGAGGTTAAAATTATCATTTACTGATTCAGAATGAGAAAGATAACATTTTCTTGTTGACATTCTTGACGTGACAGGCTCAAAATAATGACCTACATAAATCAAGGACGCAATTATTTTATCACCTATTATCTAATTTTATTGAAAATTTTATTTTTATTTATAGATCTTTAGATAGGGGCTACTGTGCGTTTAATCTCATCCAGTAGCTTCAATTAGTAAATAACTTTAATAGATTTAGAGAATAGCAAATAAAATTCACGAAAAATGTTGCCAGAAGAGATAAAAACTGATGCAATTAGGTCGTAACATCAAATTAATTAAAAACACTTTAGTTGTCTTAGTTTATAAATAGTTCAACATATTAACTCAGTCAGCAGCGCACCTGTCTACTGAACTAGGAACTACACGTTCAATTTTAGGCATGGCAGGAATATTTATTATTATTGAATTGGTGACTTCTGCTTTAACAGGGAGGGATGTCTGGGTGTTGTTTGTACTAAAATTAAGTTAGTTTATAGATAGAGCGCTGATATAATTGGTCGCATCAGAAATTGCAAAACTAATCAATACCCATGTTAAAAGTTTATAAATAAAACAAATTTATAGGACTAATATGTATTATTAGCTGAAATATATGGGTTTTATCATAAATGATTCTGATAAAATCATATTTGATTCATTTAAAAATGAAAAGCCAGACACGAGTATCGAACCTGTGTCCTGATTGTTACTACTCACTCTATTTAATAAAAATATCACATGTTTGATAGGAATAGCAGAATGGCTGAGTGTTAAGGATACCACCAACATATTTAGGGGCCTTGACTCGAGCTCAGATGAGGAGCATTATAATGTGCTATAACCTATGGATACTCGTTTGTTCTATCAATCATATATTAAGTCCTTGGTTGGTCGTTGTAGCTCAACGCTATCATGTTGAAATTCTACTTATAAAGGATACCATTACACAAGGAAATTGTGATGGAGTTTGATTTCAAATCTGGTAGACCTTGGTTCAATTCCATATAAAGGTTAATTAAATATTGTGATATTCACATATATGTTCATTTTCATATCCAGATAGTGCAGGTGACCTGGTAAGGTGTTGGACTTCTATGCTGGCGGCCGGGGTTCGATCCCCGGTCCCGGCAAAGATTTATCTGATAACCAATCCCTTCCTTCACCTCTGACAAGACATCTTGTTAATGTGAGGAATGCCAGGCCTCCACCGTGGTTCGGATTCCACGTTAAACTGTAGGTCCTCCATTTCATCTCACAATCACCCTACCATTACACATTAGCGTAAGTGCGTATAACCCGAACGGGTAGTAAGACGCGGTGCTAATAATAATAATACAGATGGTGCATTTAACTGAGTTTTTAATATTCGTTATTTTAACCTAAGTTAATAAGTATGATAGCTTAGATGACGAGAATAAATGTAGGGTGTTCGTAATATTAGTGATTAGGAATATAATATGGTCCAAAAGGTGATGAGGATAATAGAGAGTGGAGGAAACTACATACTGATGAGTTGCACAGCCTGTATTAACGACCAAACATCGTTAGAGTGATCAAATATCGCAGGTTACGGTGGGCAAAATGTGCAGTACAAGTGAAAGAAACTATAACCGTGGTCAGGGCAGTGACTCGCAAACCTAATGGAAAGCGAATAGTGGGAATAACAAGACAGTTCAGGGAAGATAAACTTATAATGAACCTGAAAGACAAAGCCGGTTTAAGGCAAAAGTTTTGTATGTGTAAAACTCACATTTTGTGCGCCCCCCATCCCCCCATCTGAAAAAAATGGGAAAATACTATATATGTCAATTTTAAAACTAGACCTTATGTATACAATTTTGAATGTTCTTAGCCAAATAAGTTACACATCTGAGATTGTCTTTCCCCAGAATTCGGGAAATATCTTCCTTCATAACAGGATAGAATTTTGCAGTCAGCTCTACGAGCCCGAGAAAATTTCCATTGTTTCTGCTGT
The DNA here is from genome assembly GCA_902151425.1 of Timema shepardi. NCBI lineage: Eukaryota > Metazoa > Arthropoda > Insecta > Phasmatodea > Timematidae > Timema > Timema shepardi. The sequence goes on from CABFVX010001197.1 coordinate 99,452, forward strand.
GGAGGGTTTCGTGAGTTCTTCGAAAAGCCATGTTGTTCGCACGGAGGTTTGGTGACTGACTGAGAATCAAAACTAACACATACCTACCCATCATCTCCTGCCACCCACCAAAGGTTCGGCCTGAGCCTAACTCATATATCGTACAGTCTTGACCCGTCAACTAGTTAGTTGACAGGGGTACGTCACACTGAACAACCTTAAAGATTTATTTGCAATATTTATTTTTGGGCAATTTTGGCGCCCCCCTGAACTGTTTGTGTGTGTGGTTTCCCACGTAGCACACGCCTTAGACCGGCCCTGATGAAAGAGAGAGGGTGTGATAAATTTCACTCGATAGAACTAATTCAAGGTAAGGCTATAAGTCTGGGGGGATGTAAACCAATTGTGCATTTGGGTATAAAAGCACATTTTTTTGTCACATGTACTACACACCCACACGTTGATTTTAAGGACGGGAGCCACTTCGGCTCTCACCCGGTTCACCAATTGTGGCAATTTGTAAATATGGCCCCTATAATTGAAACAAGACATATTAAATATGAATAAGCCATCGCATGGTAAAGCTTATTTCCCACTAAATTGACCCCGAGGAACTTGAATACAATATCAGAATTAGTGTAATACAACATTATTAGAGATATATTTAAACATTTTTTTGATAATTTTTTTTATTGCAGGATTATCATGTATTTGTCACCTTTTTTTTCTGTATGTCTATTTCGTGTAGGCCTGGAGATTTTTTAGGGTGTATTTGGCCGAGAAAAAAAGGGGTGGTGATGATATAATTACATGTGTGGGTTCGTGATTGACGTTAGACTTGGTTTTTAAAGGTTTATTAATACTAATATTCTAATACAAATGTGATGGTAGAAGTGAAGTTAAAATGAAGAACTTAGTGAATATAAAGAAGCGAGTGACCGAACGAGGTGTTATGAGGTTTACCTATGGCTTGACTGACAGATAGGTAGTCCCTGCACGGTCGTCGAACCTGGTTCTCTGGGCTCAAGTTGCAGCCCCGATTGGTACTTGGTGAAACCAACGACTTAGCCCACGTGGCCCCATGACAAGTAGCGTGACCTCCCAGGCTACGATCTCCCATAGTCAGCCCCGAGAGCTTCAAACCCTCCCATTTAAACCGGGCGACCGACCTGGTTTCTAGCTAGCACCGCTGACACCTCCTTTATGAGTCAGTGCTTCTAGTTTATTTGTTTATTGATTCATCATAACTACCCTCGCAACACTCGTTATACAATTTGCCACTCACAACATACAATGTTTGTATAAACATGAGGCCGTTGGTGACATATCGTACTTTTATTTGCATTCTATCGTAATTTTAATTGTTGATATTTCCACCTTTTTTGGGGTATATTTACGTAAACAATAGAACCGCAGCAACACAGCAACATGAGGATACCATTGAAGATAGTGACAAGTCCTGCAGAGGCCCCCCAGATGAGTGAAACAAACTGGGAGTTATGTTGTTTGTGCCAGACTGAAAAAGCAGAACGTCCCATATGTACTGGAATCAGAGGTGAAGGTGCAGGCAACAAATAAATATACCTAACAGGATTAACATAAACTTGCTTAATGAAGATGAAGGCTTGCTACAGACTTTCATTCAACGACCTGCTAGGTACCATTACGAAATGTAGTCTTGAACACAATGTTAATCCTCAACGTGCCTAAAAGCGTACTCTATCCCAACTTGAAGATAACAATTCGGAGTTGCAGGACAGACACTAAGCAGGCTAAAATATTCCTGAGGTCCAGTGTTACATTGGTTAAGCCAGAGATAGAACCCATGTGTTTTTTCTGTGATAAGACTGCAGATAGTAAGCAGTATCTGCAAAAGGTCATGCCACTTGTACTTCATGAAAAGGTGCTAATTTGTGTGACAGTATTGCAGAAGGACAATCATTTAGAAAAATTAAGTGGTGGTGATGTGGTTGCCAAAGATGAAGTGTACCATCGTATGTGCCTAATTAAACTGTATAAAGAGTACCGTACGCAACCAAAATCAAAAGAACACATGGCCAAAGATTCTACACCGCTATTTGCATTCGCTGAGCTAGTCAACTTTATTGACTCATATTTGGAGTACAACGATGTTTCTCCGCATTTTTTTGTCTCAATCCTTTAAAAAACACGTACAAACAGTGAGTGGAACTACTAGGTGGATCTGATGATACCATCAAATCGATAAAGTTGAAAGAAAAATACCTTTGGTTTTTTCACAGGAGTTGAAGCTCACAGAAAGGGTCGCAAGGTTCTACTTGTGCCAAATGAAATATTTGGAAAATATCTTAGACAAGAATGTGCATTTGATGCAGAAGGAGAAGCAAATATAATTGATAGAGCTGCTAAAATAGTCTAAAGAGATGTTTTGGAGTTGCAAAGGTCAAGGAACAGCAATTTTAAATGTTCCTTTCCTGATTGCCAGGAAAATTCAACACCTAGCTCCCTATCAACACTTATGAGCGTGATTCTGAATAGATATAGTATAGAGAATCATAACAATAATTTATCTCAAGTGAGTCTAACAATAATGCAACTTATGGTATAAAATCGCTTCAGTTCCCGTCGTGAGGGCACAGAGAGGATTCGGCGCACGGTAAGGCAAGAGACCCCTCTTCCCCTATTTGTTGGTGCTGCTGTCTATGCTAAAACGATATCGAAGAACCTTGTTAATACCTTGCATTGTCTTGGATATATGGTCGAGTTTTGAGTCTATCAGCCAATATATGCAAGGTCGTGGCCAGGTTTTTTTTGGGGGGTTCAACTCCCAACCCCCAAATTTTATAAACAAAATACATAGATTTATTTATGGTTCAAAAAATATCAAAATTAAGATTCAACTACAAATTAGGGTGTTGTGTTACCATAAAAAGCACTTCAGTGAGCTTCTAGAGGAGTTTAATATTTATAATTTGTCCTAGCCTCTGTCAGTTAGGGAGTTATGCTGCCATAATAAACACTTCATATAGCTTCTAGAACTGTTTATTATTTATAATTTTTTTTCTAGCTTCTGGCAATTGGGGGATGTGCCTACCAAACCCACCCTGAAATTGTTGGCTGGCTACGGCCTTGGATATAGGTAGTTCAGCAGTGGCATACTTTCAGAGAATAGGATGTCCCCCTCAGATGAAAACAGGGGTATTCACAGCATCTGCTCTCGATAACATTGATCATAATCCAACAGCTACGAGTGCAAGTGGCTCTTTTCATAGGACAGTGATTTCGCTGTTCCAACATATTACCATGGATAATCCTGGTTGGAATCATGAAGTGCTTAAATGATTAATACAGGTAAGAAATTTAATCCGTTGCCTAATACCTACATAAGTGTTCCTCCTATTGTTGGATTGAAAAAATTACCCTTGGTAACCGACAAACGTTCATTAATTTCACCTGCCGAATATGCAATATTAGACTCAGTTTTGAGAGAAACAGAATGGTGTGTTCACGTTAGCAGGATTATCACTAGCCCTCCAGTAAATACAATGGAGTTCTATGTGTCTTGGTCTGCATATCATTATTGTAAGATATCTTTGTTAGAGAACATTGTGCCTAACATAAGGTCTGGAGCAGTATTACTCCCACTCTTCCCCGATGATTCAGAATGCATGGCCATGATGAGGCATGCCATTGATGTTGTGATAAGAGCTATTGCTATTGTCAACCCAGGACAGGTTACTGTCATAATATGTGATCAATATTATTATTAGCAACGCGTCTTAATATCCGTTCGGGCTGTACGCACTTACGCTAACGTGTAATGGTAGGGTGATTGTGAGATGAAATGGAGGACCTACAGCTTAACGTGGGATCCGAAACAGGGTGGGGGCTTGGCATTTCACACATTCACAAGGTGTGATTACTACACGTCTTGTCAGAGGTGAAGGAAGGGTTTGGCAATCAGATAATTCCGTGCCTGAAACGAGGGTTGAATTCCGGAACCACAGCACAGCAATCAACACACCCCAGGACACCTTCGACGGGTTGCAGCCCAGACAAGGGGGTGGTTCAAAGTGCAGTCAACACACCCCAGGACACCTCCGACGGGTTGCGGCCCAGACAGGGGGTGGTCCAGAGTGCAGTCAACACACCCCAGGACACCTCTGACGGGTTGCAGCACAGACAAGGGGGTGGTCCAGAGTGCAGTCAACACACCCCAGGACACCTCCGATGGGTTGCGGCCCAGACAGAGGGTGGTCCAGAGTGCTGTCAACACACCCCAGGACACCTCCGACGGGTTGCAGCCCAGACAAGGGGGTGGTCCAGAGTGCAGTCAACACACCCCAGGACACCTCAGACGGGTTGTGGCCCAGACAGGGGTGGTGGTCCATAGCGCACTCAACACACTCCAGGACACCTAGGGCTCTCAGCAATTTTCATGCCACGTCATAGTTCTCCCGAATAGTTGAGTGGAAAACCCCCTATCTCCCTCTTTCCACATTAGAGCCTTGTAATAGAAAGCCCCGGACCAATTTAGGCACTGAAGGGGAGAGAACGGGGCTCTTGGGAGGGGTGAGAAGCCTCTAGGTTAACAAGGTAAGGTGGAGTGGCTAGAAACAGGATATACCAATGGGGAGCAATCATACACTGGTTTGGAGTTAGGGCTATATTTGGCGCTTACTTTCACTTGGGGTGATTTTAACAAGGGATCTTATACGATGGTTTTCCCATCCTCTCTCCAAACCAGTGTGGATGCAACCATCTTTAAGTTAATCTTCTCCTATTCTTCTTATAATAAATATGTATTATTATCACTTTGCAGCGATTATTTATACCCATCCGGACTATCTATATTAATACACTAATGAGGTAAGGATAGCGAAGGTAAAGTTCAGAGGAAATGTACCCATATTAAAATGGAGAGAGTTAAGGTGAATTTAAGAAAACAACTCTCAGAAAACCCAGCTAAAATTCAAACGTTTATCTCTCTGTCACAGGCAAACAAGATTGAGCCTTAACATCATTTACACTTTAATCTTTTTCTTTAGTTTTAAATAATCGTGTTTATCAGATAACTGAAATATTATACTCCTTAGAGGTAGACTGCATTTCATTTCTCATGGAGCTGGTGGTATTATTTTACGACCAATTTTAATATAAAATATTTTTAGCCTTCCTGTATTTTATTTAAAAAAATATTCAATATAAAGGAAGCTCATCAAACGTTTAATCAAATGGAAATATGTCACTTAGATTTGGTAATAATATCTTTAGATGGATATATATTGGGTGGGACATTTAAAATGCTACACACATTTTTCTAGGAAACAAAGCATTTTAAAGAAAAAAAATGTTCTGACAAAATTTGTTGGTTTTGAGGGGGAAATCGAATTGTACTTTTTCATTTTTAATTTGGTGGAGCCGCTCGTATATACATGTTTCTATTTATACATGTTTTTATTTAAATCTACTAAACAATATGTATATATAAAACTATATTAATCATGTTAAGTGAAACGAATAAAAATATACCATGAACTTCCGGTTAACGCTTAGAAATTAAAATAAGTCTTTCCTTAGAAAATACCGTTCACTTTGGCATAAAACATTTTAATAATAAAATTATTATATTAAAAAAAGGTACAGAAAAACAATATTTTGTCGGTAAAACTTTTTTACCTTTTTTATTATAATTATATAGATGTTGAAAATCAACTCAAGCTGTAATGTTTTAATAATGAATTTCTAAAGAACACAACACAAGAGGTATTATTTATTAGCGTTGTGTGTTTTGAAAGTTTATGAAAATAAAATGAAACTGTTCTTTTACGATGAATTTAAACGCTCTTCTGCGAAACAAAAGAGAAAATTATGACTAAAAATTTTATTCTGAACTATTTTACTATCTCATTTAGATAAAGTTATTATATTTGAGAACAATTTTAGCTTTGAGATGATGATATGGATATTTGGTGTGCTTCCGATCTAAAAAAGATGGTTTTACAATTATTTGTGTATATCCCCATGTCTTTCTCTACACAGCTGAAACAGTTTATCCGTATTTTTTTTTTCAAAAACGTGATATTTAGATGGCATATGATCATAGCTCTAAGTCAAATTGGAATTTTTATTCTAGATATACAGTATTACCAAGAATAGTTTGTTTGTGACAATTTTTTTATTTAATTTGAAATTATTCGTAAACTGCAATAATGATTTTGTTCTAAATTAGCCTCTGGAGAGTGTCTTTCATTAGAAATTTAAATGTTTTTTGTTTTTCTAAGAAAAATAATTTAATGGTAGCTCTACTAAAACGAATTATTTTGAGAGCTCCATATTTTTTAATATCTCAAATAATTATGTTTGAAATTAATATCTTAAAAGTGTTTTTTACTAGTAGTAGTTTTGCTGTAGAAAGTTTTACTGGGGCTGGTCTGAAAACAAATTTTTGAAAAAAATGAAATTCAAACTACAAGGAATAGATGACATGAGAAATCATTACGATAGCACCGTAATATTTATTTTTCTGTGATCTGTGCCTTACTACCCACCCAGCTGACACGTATATTCACAATAATAAGATAGGGATGATGAAATTGGAATTCAGAAAATAAAAAGTATTCCCATTTTCGTAAAGGAGATCATTGGTAGTCTTGGCTCAAATTCGACTTTATCGTCAGGAGCAGAAACAATCTGAGAATGACGTCTTTGTCCGCATTACTTCCATTACGAGTTTCTGCACTTTTTTTAAATTACAAAAAATGCCTCCATTTAAGTTGTTGCTTTTAGAATATAAAATCGTTTCTTTAAAAGAAAGGTTATAAAAAAATTGTAGATATTTAGATACTGTGAAATAATAGTACGAAGAAAATAAAATATATTTATAAAATCATATTTTCACTGATTTGAATCTTTTAAACCAATGTACATTGTAGAAGTTTTAGAACATTACAGATTGATATTGTCAACATCCAGAGGGGTGATTTGCCTGACAAGAGGGAAGCCAAAAATCAACCACGATCACACACACTTGTGCTTATCACATAACATGTGATTTTACACCACTTCTTCAAGAAAATGCGGGTGGAGCAACGATAAATTGTTCTACACGTCCCTTTATCACTTAAAGTCGTTTGTAATCTTCTGTAAAAATGTAACGGATGTATAATTTACTAAAATATGCATCAGTGGTTGCATGATCTAACGCGTCACTTTTGCAGTATACTGGGTAGACGGTGACAGGGAGATTTGGGTTCAATTCCCGCATGAGTGTTCTTAGAGTGTTTTACCTAATAATCTTACGACTCTGCCTCCATGAAAATGTGAGTTCATTTCAACTTTTTCTAAACCACCTCATCACTTATATCTGCATATTTAACAAGTAGGATACGTTAAACCCGAAAGTCTAATGGCTGCGATGGAATGTTTTCTTAAATCACCCATTTTACGCTTGTAATTGGGTTTGAAAATTTCTTAAGGTGGGGATGAAGGTGACGAGAGAAAAAGCCAGTGTTTTTATAGTTTTTATAACAAAACTTTTTTTTTTGCTAAAATAAATAAAATATTGCTCCAGTAGCAACGTTAAGTTTAATTTTATTCACACGGTGATATCAATAGTTGTCGAATATAAGTCATGAGCATAGCGACATTAGATGAGTAACCTTTTAAATTAACAGAAAAAGTTATCATTAAACTCCAGGACAGTCTTAACAAATATTTAATGATTACTGTCGATATCACCGTGTGAAGAAAATTAAATTAACGTTGATACTGGAGTATTATTTTTTTATATTTTGGACAAAGAAATGTTTTGCTATAAAAACTACAACATTTGTTGCCTTATCTCGCGTCCCCTTCTACCTCACATAAAGTTAAACGAGAGTGTGAGCGTCAGCAATGGGGAAATGAAGAACGGTCGTGTTGTTTGTGCCACACACAGTTACCACTCGGTCCGGGGGAGGACTAAGTTGGTCCCTCTCCAAGGACCCGAAGGAACTAGGTAGGTGATCGACCCACTTCAATCCCGTGCGCGCGTCCCATTTACTACGCGCGTGTCACGCACACACGCAGGCGCTATGAGACGTAGGTGAGTTCTTAAAATAAACTTTGAAGGGGGTGGGGGAGGCTGTTATAAGGAAGTGATGCCCCCAACCCTTTTCTGAGCCATCTTTGATAGTAACATTTACTCTTCTTTTATCAGAATATACTTGTACAATTCACCGAGCATTCTTTAATAAGATCATGACACGTGTAAATTACACTGAGCCTTCTTTTATCAGAACATACACGTGTAAACTACAATGAGCCTTCTTTTATCAGAACATACACGTATAAACTACACTGAACCTTCTTTTATCAGAACATTTACATGTAAACGACACTGAGCCATCTTTTATCAAAACATACACGTGTAAACTACACTGAGCCTTCTTTTATCAGAACATACACGTGTAAACTACACTGAGCCATCTTTTATCAAAACATACACGTGTAAACTACACTGAGCCTTCTTTTATCAGAACATACACGTGTAAACTACACTGAGACTTTTTTTACCAGGATACACGTGTAAGCTACACTGAGCCTTCTTTTATCAGAACATTTACGTATAAACTACACATAGCCTTCTTTTATCAGAACATACACGTGTAAACTACACATAGCCTTCTTTTATCAAAACATAGACGTGTAAACTACATTGGGCCTTCTTTTATCAGAACATTTACGTGTAAGCAACATTGAGCCTTTATTTATCAGAACATTTACCTGTAAACTACACTGGGCCTTCTTTTATCAGAATATACACGTGTAAACTACACTGAGCCTTCTTTTATCAGAATATACACGTGTAAACTACACTGAGCCTTCTTTTATTAGAACACACACGTGTAAACTACATTGAGCCTTCTTTTATCAGAATATACACGTGTAAACTACACTGAGCCTTCTTTTATCAGAACATACACGTGTAAACTATACTGAGCCTTCATCCACACAACAAACGTTATATAAATGACATGTTTTTAAGTCTCAGAGTATTTATTTGACTTAAACATTTATTCCTTAAAATACTTTTATGTGTATATTTTAAGTGGTTTGTATTTTTCTTCTTCTTAACGTGTCTTAAGTTATCCTTTTCTAATTTGTTTCCAATTCATATATTCAAGTCACAAAAATGTATACTCCATTTATTTTGATACGTGTCTAAATATCATACATACTGTACATACATACATTTAAAAAAATGTTTTTACTATTTGTTCTGATTGCATAAAAAAAATTTACTATCCAGATCATCTTTACTTTATTTAAGTTGATGATTGAATAATACCGTCTAAACTAATCTTAATTATGGTTTTTACGTAAATATTAAATTGTTTTTCTAAAAATACTATAGTAAATCTTTTTAGCGGTGAGTCTCCCTAACGTTCAGGTTATACCCATTAGTACTAATTACGCTAATCTGCTAGGAATGATGAAAATTAATTTTAAGAAGTAGTCTATTAGCATTTACGTTGAGGAAGAGTGATAAACTATTTGAGAAAACCCACTCTCAGCACACCTGAAAGGGACTTGAACTCTGATCTCCCCATGATTGGTTCTCCATTCTATTTCGAGTGTGACGCCTAATATAATCTCCTTCAATCCCTACTTCCACCTCCTAACATCTGGACCACGATACACCTTGGAATATCTCAACTACAGTAGTCCCATGGCTTCTTTGGTGCTGGCTGACAGCTTTGAAAAGCTACCAGACCAAATTACGTATCCCTACGCCAAACCATATGATCTTCAAAAACATGTGTTTAGCAGCTGTCACTTCTGACGGTCAAAATTTAGGTATATACCTAAATGTTGACTGTCAGAAGTCAGCTGTGAGCTGTCAGTCAGCACCAAAGAAGCCATGGGGCTACTGTAGCAATAAGTGCATTTTCCACAACTCACAACTAACAACTCTAAGTCAAATCAAATTTTGTGTAAGTTAAAATTACAATTTATATTTTACTTTATTATCGGTAAGCCTAAATAATCTGTATTAAGTAAGGTATTACACATGGATGGCCCTTATGATTCTACTTTATAATTTTGTATTAAATTCCAATTTAACTTATTAGTTCTTAGTATAGTTAATAAGATTGTAATTTTTAAAACTATCATCTAATTTTATATTTAAAAGAATTAATTTTTTACGAAACGCTCTTTGTCTAAATAACTTAATTCCATTTTTTCTAAACTTATCTAAAGCAAATATTAAAAACACAATATACATAGCTCTTCCAAATGTGTGTAAAGCGTTCAGAAAGTCATATAGAATCGTAAGGTCTCTTGTCGTGGGTAAAGAAGTACTCGAAGCAAAATAAAACGTGAACGAATTAAATTTTTGAGGGTTACAGCTATATAACAACCAATCAGAGAACTCTATTAATAAAATTCAGTTGTTGGGAACGATGGAGGGTTGTTCCGAATCTAAGGGTTTCGTCAACTACGGAGAGGGGATATACTAGAACGGATAAAACAGGTGTTTTTATAGGCCATCTCACTCCACGGATAACACCTAGGGTAATTAATACACCTCGAACCAAACGTCGCGTCGTATCATGGTGACTATATTTTTTAATTTGGCTTTAAAATGAATGGTATAACACAATCGTACCTAATTTCTCATTTAGTATATTTGTGGCAACATTAAAATAATATTCTATCAATAATCTACTCTTAATGAGAAATCTATTATTAGTAAACATCCCTTATTGAAATTTCTCAGGAAAATAAAAATTAATTTGATAATAATAAGAAACAATATTCAAACAAATTAGCTGCTAAAAGCTATTTTTTTAAATGACAAACTTTCACAAATCAGTAAAATATGCAAATTTTGAAGATTAGGGCCGATATTACAAAAACGCTCCAAGGTGTGACCATATAAAATCAAAATATCAAGTTTGCACCAAATCCATCAAATAATTAAATTATTAGCCCCGAGTACAGATAGACAGGATCGTAAGATCTTAATTTTGTGTTCGAGGGCATATGAAACGTACAGATTCATGATAAACTTGAGGTCAAATATTTCACGAGTACAATACTTTATTTGTATAGTAAGATAAAACAGTAAAAATAGACAAGTGAAATAATTTTGTTATATTTTATAGAATAGTAAACCCTTTGAGTTAATTGCAATTTCACTGTTGTTGATGTTAAGAATGAAAATATCATGGATTTAAATTGTATCATGTAAAGAAGTGCTAAAGAAAAGCAACTGAAGAAAGGAGACTTTGGAAAGGTATACAGCAGGCATGGCCAGAACATCAACCGCGATCTACCGGCCGATCGCGGCATCGTTTTTGGTTGATCGCTGAATATTTCGTGAGAGAGAAATGTCCAAATCCTTAAAAATCGAATACTTAACCGTACGCTAATTCTATATCCCAACGAGCTTTCGCCGTTCACGTTGATATTAAACTGAGTTGCGTCACATGGCTGGCAGATGGCAAAGAAACACAGGCACGGCAAAAAACAATGAATTTCATGTCCGCGTACTATCGCTTGGTGAGACGTGGACTGTATCAGATTAGTCAACTGGTGTTTAACAAATGCGCTGTGTGTTTGTTTCAAGTTCAATCCCCGTTCAACTGTTTTATCCTACATTGTTCGTTTCTCATAACATTAATAAGGGATAGTGTCTTACACTCGTTCTGTATTTTGTAATGTTAATAACAGCGAGGATCGTATGTAGTGAAATAATAAATGAATGTTTCTAAAAGGATAAGTAAGATTTATCATTCTCACAAAGAATGGAAGTTTGATTACTTCTGTCTAATGATAACGTACAAATGGCGTTGCTTAATTTGTAACGCTATAGTACCAATACCTAAAAAAGGTAATTTGGAACGGCACAACACCCTTCACAACTATCAGTTGCACTTTACATCCAATAGTGAGGTTAGAAAACTCAAGTTGAAAAAACTTTGTCCGTAAAGCCAGCTTTACAATCAAAAGCAATAACATTCAAATTAAGTCGACTTCTTGCAAAGAAATGTAAGCTGTTTAGTGATGGTGAATTTATCAAGAACATGTTTTTAGAAATAGCAAATGTACTTTATTTACATTTAAAAAACAAGAATGAGATGTGTACTGCTTTACAAGATCTACAGTTATCCCAAAATATTGTGATGCAACGAGTTTAAAAAAATGGGCGACAGTAAGAAATAACACCCGCAAGCAGATATATGTAAATGTAGTGCTTTCTCTTTCCAGATTAATGATTACAAAGATATAAATGATACTACTTAAGTAATTGGTTTTGCACGTATGGTTTTTAGTGTTTTTACCACAAAATAAGAACTGCTTGGGATGATTCCTCTGAAAGAAAAATATTATAGGCTTAGACATATTCAACGCCTTCAAAATTGTCTTTAATAAACTTAAACTTCCTTTTATAATACTAGTATCAACTACAACGGATGCAGCAAAAGCAATGACAGGTCATCTTAAAGGTTTCATTGCATTATACCAGAATATGATGACTTCCCCGATTTTTTTAAAGTTATCATTGTATCATTCACCAGCAGGTAATCACCAGCAAGCGTTTGAACACAAAAAGTGTGATGAAAATACCATTCAAAATAATTGTAAATTCAATACAAGGACAATATCTTAATTGGCAGCTCTTTAAGATACAACTGAGGGAAAAGCATAAAGAACTAATATTATATATAGATGTAAAGAATAGGATAGGTCATACATTAGATTACTAGGATCACCAATCTATGTTGGAAGTATTAGACAACAATCCTTTCCTAAACTAAGCCTCGATATCCTTTCTAAGACGAAAGATTGACAATCGACTAAACCACAATCAGGCGGGCCTGAATGGCAGACGTAACATGGCTTGTTATTGCACAACTTCCTCCCCTCCCAAACCATATCTTCAATTCTCACTTAGAAATGTTAAGTATTAAAATACATTTGTATATTCTGAAGGGGGCTAAAATTAAAATTTTCAATCATACCTAAAAGTTTAATTTATTTTTATTCCCCATTCCCCTATTTCCCGAGGTCACTTGATTAAAACCCGCCTCGGTGGCGACGTTGGCTAACGCGCGAATCGTGTTGAGCTCGACTGCTGAGGACGGGGAGATCGAGGTTCGAATCTCGGTCGGGTGAACTAGGGGTGGTTTTTCCTAAATGGTTTTCTACTCTCTATCCACGCAAATCCGGGCTTACTTCCTCTAATTCAACCTTCCCAATTCATAATCCATTAGAGTAATTAGTACTTAAAGCGTATAACGCTAACGGATAGTAAGACGCAGTGCTAAATAATAAATAGATAATAACTTGATTAAAATTAGCTTCAGGAACAATATGATATATTTATGATCCACTAAGGCAATATTTCTTAGTCCCGAGCTTAATTTAAATAAGCCCCTGACCACTAAGCACATGGTCTAAACAGCATGGGTACGAATCCTGTCTGGGTGTACTTGGGATGTATTTTCATGAATACTTTCCTGCTCTACTTCTATGCAAATTCGAGTACACTTCCTCTAAGTTAGATCTTCCACAACCCAGCACATCAGCGTAGTTAGTAGTTCTACATATGCGTATAACCCGAATAGATATATATATATATATGCCTATAAAATTATATGCTATGGATTAATTCCAAACGTCGGTAGAGTAAATATTATCCGGATAATGTTAACATTGTCCAAAATATGTGTATACTGTTAAGTGAAAGGTGATTGAATCGTGTTTTTCAAAGTTTATCTGGATAATATTGATATTCTCCGCCCGCACTTGGATAGTGTCAGAGGTTAAGTTAGTTAGGGGCTAGGTACGGTTAGTGTAAGTTATGTTAGGTTAGGTCAGGGGAAAAGAAATCAACACAGTGAGTCATTTTGGATGGTAGTGCATTGCCATGATCCAATTTCAGATCCCATATCGAAATAACGTTCAAAAGCATAGTTTGTATTGAAACGTGCTTAGGTTAATAAATAGTATTTAAGGCTATCCAATTCTTGCTGAATAATGTCAAAATTATCCGTATAGCGCTGAAATTGAGTTAAATTATATATTTCTGACTTCATCCACTGCACTTGGATAATGTCGAAATCTCCTGGCTAGTCTCGACACTATACATCTTTCACACATCACCCGTAACATGTACACAAGGTACCATGTCCATTAAAACCATGTGAAAGTTAATACGTTTTGTGAGCTTTATGCTAATCTAGAGGCCAATACTTTTTTAGAGACCTGACAATTCTTTTATAAAATTGAGAACTTTGTCATAGTAGTCAATGTAAATTATATTATACTTTAATAATAATAATAATAATAATAATAATAATAATAGTGGCAATAGTAGTAGTAATGTTAGTAGATGACATAAATGAATAAGTGATGAAATTTGGCAAAAATGTAGGGGAGCTATAACCCTTTGTTAAAAGACAAATATGTTCCTGAAAAGACAAAGGAAGTATCATGAATACAATTTTGACACCCACATTAATGGAGCAGAATGTTGGGCTTTGACAACAAAGGACAGGCGCAGAATACAGGTAACGGAGATGATACCTCTATGTTTCACAGCGGGAAAGACGAGGAGAGATGGAGCTAGAAGGACAAATATCCGACAGAAAGTAGGAGTGATACCTCTATGTCTCACAGCGGGAAAGACGAGGAGAGATGGAGCTAGAAGGACAAATATCCGACAGAAAGTAGGAGTGATACCTCTATGTTTCACAGCGGGAAAGACGAGGAGAGATGGAGCTAGAAGGACAAATATCCGACAGAAAGTAGGAGTGATACCTCTATGTTTCACAGTGGGAAAGACGAGGAGAGATGGAGCTAGAAGGACAAATATCCGACAGAAAGTAGGAGTGATACCTCTATGTCTCACAGTGGGAAAGACGAGGAGAGATGGAGCTAGAAGGACAAATATCCGACAGAAAGTAGGAGTGATACCTCTATGTCTCACAGTGGGAAAGACGAGGAGAGATGGAGCTAGAAGGACAAATATCCGACAGAAAGTAGGAGTGATACCTCTATGTTTCACAGTGGGAAAGACGAGGAGAGATGGAGCTAGAAGGACAAATATCCGACAGAAAGTAGGAGTGATACCTCTATGTTTCACAGTGGGAAAGACGAGGAGAGATGGAGCTAGAAGGACAAATATCCGACAGAAAGTAGGAGTGATACCTCTATGTTTCACAGTGGGAAAGACGAGGAGAGATGGAGCTAGAAGGACAAATATCCGACAGAAAGTAGGAGTGATACCTCTATGTTTCACAGTGGGAAAGACGAGGAGAGATGGAGCTAGAAGGACAAATATCCGACAGAAAGTAGGAGTGATACCTCTATGTTTCACAGTGGGAAAGACGAGGAGAGATGGAGCTAGAAGGACAAATATCCGACAGAAAGTAGGAGTGATACCTCTATGTTTCACAGTGGGAAAGACGAGGAGAGATGGAGCTAGAAGGACAAATATCCGACAGAAAGTAGGAGTGATACCTCTATGTTTCACAGTGGGAAAGACGAGGAGAGATGGAGCTAGAAGGACAAATATCCGACAGAAAGTAGGAGTGATACCTCTATGTTTCACAGTGGGAAAGACGAGGAGAGATGGAGCTAGAAGGACAAATATCCGACAGAAAGTAGGAGTGATACCTCTATGTTTCACAGCGGGAAAGACGAGGAGAGATGGAGCTAGAAGGACAAATATCCGACAGAAAGTAGGAGTGATACCTCTATGTCTCACAGTGGGAAAGACGAGGAGAGATGGAGCTAGAAGGACAAATATCCGACAGAAAGTAGGAGTGATACCTCTATGTTTCACAGCGGGAAAGACGAGGAGAGATGGAGCTAGAAGGACAAATATCCGACAGAAAGTAGGAGTGATACCTCTATGTTTCACAGTGGGAAAGACGAGGAGAGATGGAGCTAGAAGGACAAATATCCGACAGAAAGTAGGAGTGATACCTCTATGTTTCACAGTGGGAAAGACGAGGAGAGATGGAGCTAGAAGGACAAATATCCGACAGAAAGTAGGAGTGATACCTCTATGTTTCACAGTGGGAAAGACGAGGAGAGATGGAGCTAGAAGGACAAATATCCGACAGAAAGTAGGAGTGATACCTCTATGTTTCACAGTGGGAAAGACGAGGAGAGATGGAGCTAGAAGGACAAATATCCGACAGAAAGTAGGAGTGATACCTCTATGTTTCACAGTGGGAAAGACGAGGAGAGATGGAGCTAGAAGGACAAATATCCGACAGAAAGTAGGAGTGATACCTCTATGTTTCACAGTGGGAAAGACGAGGAGAGATGGAGCTAGAAGGACAAATATCCGACAGAAAGTAGGAGTGATACCTCTATGTTTCACAGTGGGAAAGACGAGGAGAGATGGAGCTAGAAGGACAAATATCCGACAGAAAGTAGGAGTGATACCTCTATGTTTCACAGTGGGAAAGACGAGGAGAGATGGAGCTAGAAGGACAAATATCCGACAGAAAGTAGGAGTGATACCTCTATGTTTCACAGTGGGAAAGACGAGGAGAGATGGAGCTAGAAGGACAAATATCCGACAGAAAGTAGGAGTGATACCTCTATGTTTCACAGTGGGAAAGACGAGGAGAGATGGAGCTAGAAGGACAAATATCCGACAGAAAGTAGGAGTGATACCTCTATGTTTCACAGTGGGAAAGACGAGGAGAGATGGAGCTAGAAGGACAAATATCCGACAGAAAGTAGGAGTGATGCCGGTATTGAAGAAGATAGAGGCTGCCCAGCTGAGATGGTTAGGACTTGTTGAGAGGATGAAAGGAGAAAGAGTTGCCGTGCAGTGTTGGAGATAGGAGCCTGGAGGGAAGAGATCACGAGGAAGACCGAGGAAGAAGTGGAGAGATGGCGTGGAGGAAGTCCTCAAGAGGAAAGGGATGCCAAACATTCGACAGCTGAGAGAGGTGGGAGAAATTACTGACAGACTGAACTGAAGGTGGATGCTGGTCCCTCTGACAGATGCAAACCTAACTGGGAGACAAAGAATAAGAATATTATTAGCAACAATAAATAATTGATGTCTTACTTTATTTTGTTAAAATTAGCAATAGTCCTACAATCTAACTAGTATATTTCTAAATACTTTGTCCAATTCAGACAGCTTAGGCACAACTAAAACTGCATGAAGGGACAAAATCATCATAAATAACTAATGTTATTAGAGACTACTGTGAGTGTACGAGGTTTCATTGAAGTCGTATATTTTATGTTATATACTGTACTAGATTTTATCATTTTATTAAAATGTTCTAAGAAAATTTCAATGAAAAGTTTGTGTGCTCTGAGGCCTTTGAATAGGCGCAGGCTTAATTGAAAAATGTAGCTAAAGGCTTCAAATGATTAGAGTAACACAAAAAGTCCTCGAAATAGCCCATTATTTCTAAATTTAGACATCCTTCGACAATAATTGCTGTACCGAAAGAGAGAAGGTCTAAACCTGAGGTGTACTGGTGGATACCATGTGTGTATGTTGGGTCAAGATCCATTATTAGTTCAAAGGTCATGAAGGGATGACACAAAGACACACATTTACTGTAGGTGCGTCACATTAGTCTTTTTTTTTTAAACTGTAGTTGGCAAGCTATGTTAGCTTAAAATTTGTATTGATTTTTTTAATTATTATTTTTTATTTCTTCCTTGTCTCGCTACCCGTTCGGGCTATACGCTTACATTAAATGTACTCACATTTACGTCTTTGGTGAGTGGGAAAATGTTTAGAAAATACTACCCTCAGTACACTCGGCTGGGATTTGAACCCCAATCTCCCTGTCACTGGTAGTTCAGTCTAACATTGGAGTGATGCATTAAACCATACGACTACCAATGCGGCTAATTGCTTGTGACCTCCTAAACTCTCATGATTGGTCACTGATTACACAATAGGACAGCGGCAGGAACTATAATATAGAAAGTATAAACTTATTTTTATCTGATTAAACTATATACTATTTTACTATGTTACTATTAGATCTGTGTTGATGCTACAGATACAGCTGCATATTTCATGACTCGACGTATGAACATTGTTAAAGTAGTTTTAGTCATCATTTGTAATTTTCCGATAATTTCCTTCCTACTATGTTCCTCCTACGAATAGTTTGGTTCTTCTCAGCAATTTGGACATATCCGGCATTCCCCCCAAGAAGAGAGGCGTTGGCCATGAGGAGTCGTCCCGTGACATAATGAAGCGCCCGAGGAAATGGCGGCAGCGAGAAGAACTGGTCTGCCAGTCTGGCAGCTCCAACTACACTAAAACTCATTCATTATCTCCAGACTCTCTTTCTCCGGGTCAGGTGGTTTACTCGGCACGCCCGATGCAGTCTGGCCTACTAAGCTAAACAACCAGGTATCCGGATTAGCTCGACGTTTGTCGATAGGGTCGACACGTCCTGATTTAAACGGATGACATAACACTAGCTCGCACTGGTAGCCATAGACTTGTTACTGTGCAAGGGTGCCACTGGCAGAGGAATCGGGGATAGAGACATAGCTGGGTACATTGCTGACAATGGTTTTACAAAAGAGATTCGTCACTTCGTTTGCCTACGGCAGCCCTGGACAAACTACGATCCACCACATATTTTTATGTGGCCCGCCAAGCTATCTATATGTGAACAAAAAAATATATATAATTCTAGAAACAAAAGTTAAATTTTGAATACAATCCTAGAAAAAAAAGTATCCTGCCAGACAAAATATCTATTTCATGTTCGTATTCAATTGCTTGAGACCAAAGCGTTAGCAGCCTTGATCGCTCCAAGGGGGAAAATGTAAATGCCCATAACATGGTGATAAGCTTGAATGCATTCCAGTTAAAACTACGTTTGTTTTCACAACATTTAATGAAAACAACACTCTTGATCACTTTCCAAACATGCAAACACTGACGATACCAGAAAATAAATCTGAAAAATATGCCAAAATGAACAACGCTTTGGGGTGACCTAGTGGTCTAGGGGTAAGGTGTCAGACTTCTATGCTGGCGACCGGGGTTCAATCCTCTGTCCCGGCATAGATTTATCTGATTACCAAACCCTTCCTTCACCTCTGACAAGACAAGACATCTTGTGAATGTGAGGAATGCCAGGCCTCCACCGTGGTTCGGATTCCACGTTAAACTGTAGGTCCTCCATTTCATTTCACAATCACCCTACCATTACACATTAGCGTAAGTGCGTATAACCCGAACGGGTAGTAAGACGCGGTGCTAATAACAATAACAACAACGCTTTGAGCGATGAATTTTCTCGCAGGCTTGCCAACTTTCGCAAAATTGAAAAAGGTTTGTCGATAGTTCGCGCGATCCATTTTCATTTGACATTGATAGTGCACCGAGTAGACTTCAACTTGAAATGATAGACCTGCAGTGTAATCTTGGCTTAAGGGAACTACACGGTCCTGAAAAAAATTGTAAATTTTACAATTCTCTTGATTATGTGTTGGTCAATTTTGGATCGACCTTTATATTTAAACAAACATTTTCTATAATGAATCTTAATAAAAACTCCATACGATCAAGCATTTCTGATGAACATTTACAAGCAGTTTTAAGAATTTCGACGACTAAATTTACACCTGACATCAAAGAAATGATGAAAGATATGAACAATTTGCATTCTATACATTAAGTCATGTTTTATTGGAGAGTTATTACTTATTTTTTAACTTTTTTTTAAAATTTTGACTATATAGTTCTCCATTTTTATATAATAAATTGTGTGTACAAAAAAAACGCATTTTATTTGACGGCCCGTTATAATATTAAAATTCTCAATGTGGACCTTCAGTCGAAATACTTGTCCAGGCCTGGCCTACGGCTTAGTAGGAGTGCCCACCAAAGTTACGGGACACAATGATATGGCAGTAACGTTACATAAATATGACAGTGACATATAAGTGACGATACTCACGTGTGACTCAAAGCACACAGAAATGATCTAGCATTAATTAACTATCGTGGTAAATGACGATTTATGGAGCATCCGTTTTGGTGAGCAAACGTAAAATAAGTGGGATTTCAATGTTTTTGAAGATGTATCGAGAAATGTGTCAGTCCTTTTACAAAATGAGGAAGGAAAGAGTTCACTTATTACCAAAAAAAATTCTCTGACTTTAAATAAATGTACAAAGAATTACATGGGATAATTTGTCTTTAACATGTGACAAAAAGTGGAGCATGCAGCAATCGTCTGACACTAGCGTGTCATGTGTAAAGTCCCCACTTCAGTAGATGCTTACTCATATAAGGGCCTTTGTATGCAGGCGTTTCATGACGCGCGTTCTTTAAATACACACGAGACAATAAATGAGTTCTTGTATACTCTGTCACACGTCATTTATGTTGTTGTGATCTGAAAAGTGTGTCGTCGTAAACTAGAGAACGCCACGTAAAAAATGACGCATGACGGTCGAAAATACATCATGTTCAATGGGGCATTTTATACAGGCGTAAACTTTTGTGTCGCAGTGTTGGCGCGACTGCAGGGCAACCAACCTCTACGCCCCTCGTGTTGTAACCTCGCTGTATTTCAGTACCAGTATCAATGTATTATTTATAATTGGGTATTTATTGTCTACAGCTTTTTTTTGTTCCGGAAATGGCAACAATATGAGTAATATAACGCACGGATCCATCATGATTGGTAGAATAGAAGAGACTAATGACCCTGGACTCTGCAATTTCCATTTCCTCCCACCCTTTTCATGACGAGTGACACATGTTGCTTGCCGTCAATTTGGTTGGTGTTCCCTCTTACTAACGTGGGTGCATTTTATCTAAACTGCCTTCCTAGTCTCTGGCCATTCAATTGAACCGCTAAGCTTGCACGAACAGAGCTGTTTTAAACAAAGTCTCGTAGATAACACTTGTGTCGCTGAGTTGTGACACCAGGCCGTGCCTATGGCAGCCAAAGATGTGTTGAAGGTAGGAATGCTTGGGTCGGCGTTGGACTGGATCGAAAAGGAGGATGGTTTGAGGTGTAGGTTGAACGTCTTCTGCTGGTGATAGCGACTAGATCTGTGCTAGAAGTGCTATATTTTAAAATAATAATGTGTGTAAAACGGAATTAATATGTTAGTTTAGTTAGCGCATAGACTCGAACAAGGTTCTCCTAGACTCCCAGTCAGTCCCCCTCAGCCCTCAGCTTGGGGATTGATTGAGAGAGGTAAAATACATTTTAAATAAAAGACAATATCTGAGATGCTGAGTAAGATCAAATTACATTGTCGAAACCAACGCTGGTGAACAAGTACGGTTATAGCCGTATCTAAATATCATATTCTATAAAATTAAAAATGACCTGGACACAGGTTCGATTAAGAGGCTATCTAGTAGTTGTCTTTCTATCATTCTCATGCTTTCTTTTTATAGCCAACTTTTTTTGTCTATACATTATTATTATTAGCACCGCGTCTTACTACCCGTTCGGGTTGTACGCACTTACGCTAATGTGTAATGGTAGGGTGATTGTGAGATGAAATGAAGGACCTACAGTTTAACGTGGAATCCGAACCACGGCGGAGGCCTGGCATTCCTCACATTCACAAGATGTCTTGTCAGAGGTGAAGGAAGGGTTTGATAATCAGATAAATCTGTGCTGGGGCCGAGGATTGAACCCCGGACCCCAGCACAGAAGTCCGACACCTTACCCCAAGACCGCCAGGTCACCAACTAGTATACAATTACATTAAATAGGATTAGGGCAATACTAATACGGGAAGTGAGCTGACTGGGCCGGTTTTCTTGCGGTAAGTTTTTCAGGGCTACACCTTTTTCAATTATTGATTTAAAATATCCGTTAAGAATAATGGAACAGAAGGAAACATTTTGCACGCCGCGGCTTGGACCACTCTATTCTAGCTATTTGTTATTACCACAATAAGAACTATGATAACAATTTAGTGGTACAGTAAGACTTTATTCAATGTGACAACAATTTATATATTTAAAAAGGAAAAAAAACTATGGCTATACAAAAAACTACGCAGTAGCATAAAATAAAGAGCATCTGTTCAGCGAGTGAACACGCAACACAAGGCAGTAAACAATATTTAATACCATAAATAAAAAAACAAATCAGTTGAATAAATCAAATTGAAGTTGGTAAGACTGTTAAATATCTAGAAACATAGCCACACAGGCTTAGTTAAATTAAAAACAAGACATCTTCAAAACGAAGTTTATTGTTACAAGCATTAGTTATATAAACAAAACCACAATAATATATCTAATTTATCTGAATGTATCAACGACTGCATTGCACAATTGAATCCAGCCCCAGTGACTTAGTTGAATTTACAAATAAACGAAACATCTTTAAAACAAAGACTAAGAAGGATACGATAGTACCAGAATTCTTTGTATGAACAAAATCAAAATAAATTTAAGTTATATATATATGTTACATAGATTCTAACATCAACTTTAATCCAAAAGAGTTGTAAATAGGGTAGTTTGCGAAAACAGAATTGTGTCAAGATTAGCTGAAAGATGTCAGCATTATCAAAATGCTGTGGTTAAAGTCTGAAATAGAAAGTAATTTATCTCATTTACGACATTATCCGGATAATATTAACATTAACCAGCAAAATTTGGATAACGTTAAACAATATTGGTAAAACTAAGCACGTTTCAACACGGACTTTATTTTGAAACAATATTTTGAAACTGGACAACAAATTGGATCGTACTGGTGCCCTAATATTTGAAATGCCCAATTTTATAATTTAATTTCCACTAACCTAACCTAGTAAGGTTAACCTAGCCTAACTTAAACTAATTCAACATAGCCTTAACTCACTTAACCTAATCTAAGCTAACCTAGCCTAACATAACTAACCTAGCCTCAACAATAGAAATCGCCACTATTCAAGTGCGGATGGATAGTGTCAATATTATCTTGATAAACTTGAAAAAATTATTCAATCATTTCCCACTCAACATTATCTGGATAATATTGACACCGGGCTCGGAATTTATAATATCAGGAAACCCCTGTATGCTATCCAGTCCCTATTGCGGTGTTGGTTTCAACAAGTACTTCAATAAAATTACTTCATATCAATAATTGATGGAGTGTTTAACGTGCATGGTCCAAACCCCATCAGTAAGTGTTAAACTCATATTTATTCTCATTGTTTGGACCAAATATAATGTACTATTTCTCGAAGAAAAAATGAATTAATCGTTAAATAAAAATCTAACAGTATACTCTTCCTCAAGATAGAAAGACTAGAAATTTTTCGCAAAGTTTCCTTTTCATCTAATCTACTTGATAGTCTCTTGCGAAATACCTATAAGATTCATTAGTTAATAGTTCTTAGAGCGGGATCTTAAAAACACAAACATATTTTCTGTTGCCAGCATGTAATAAATGTGGTTATTTTATTAGCATTAATAATATCTATCAAAAGTAAGCTACAACTGCATATCAAATATGTATTAATATCGTGGGGATATTTATTTCTAGTAAATTTTGTAAAAGTCATATACAATTCTTTCTACTGTGGATCTTACTATAGATAAAGTATTTAACCCCTTAAGAGTATTAAAATTAGAGTATCAAGTTGTCTAATAAACCAAAACTTTAAAAGAAAATTATAAGCAATTCATCATGAGATTAATAGATCTTAAAATTATAATATCAGAAGCTTTGACAAAGCTATGATTTGTATTTTCAAATGGAATGTTTACAACTCGGTAGTAAAATTCATAGATATTTTCAAGGTACTATTATTATAAATCAATAAATAATCCAACAACAGGAAAGTTTGAAAAAACAACTATTTCTCTCGCTCTCCCTAGTTAAAAGAGCTACAGTATTTTCCCAGTAGTTTGCAAACCCACTCAAATATTTAATTACATACTGTAAATATGAACCTTCTAAACCAGTTCAACCATAAACAGAACACATACTCATGAAACATTCAAACACATGATATCCGTAAAACAGTTTTTTTTAAAAAGCGATTCAAATGTGATTCACAAACCTATTATTGTCATTGGCACATGAGAGCAGTATAAACTAGGTACAGTACATAACTACTTTTACATTTTAATATAGTTCAATAATTGATTTTACAAATTTTTCAAATTTCTTGATTTTTTTCTAAATATGGAAAACAGTCTCATTGGTATCCCATCATCTGTTTTGTAAAGTATACTCTAAGTTATCTCCCCACGGTATGACGTCTGTCCGAGCTCTATTAAAAAACTAAAGCAGATGGATAGGATTTGAAGGGTGCCACATACCGGAATACTGAGAAGATTTGCAGACGCTCAGAAATCTTGGGTTGTTAAATTATTATTATTATTATTATTAGCACCGCGTCTTACTACCCGTTCGGGTTACACGCACTCACGCTAATGTGTAATGTTAGGGTGATTGTGAGATGAAATGGAGGACCTACAGTTTAACGTGGAATCCGAACCACGGTGGAGGCCTGGCATTCCCCACATTCACAAGATGTCTTGTCAGAGGTGAAGGAAAGGTTTGGTAATCAGATAAATCTGTGCCGGGACCGAGGATTGAACCCCGGCCGCCAGCACAGATCGGGTTGTTAAAGAAATAATTTGTAATTTCAAAATAGGTCTTGCACCAAAATGTAGGGAAAGTATATTATCATATACTTAGGCCCAGGTACTTCAAACTCCTTCCCCCCCCTTTTCTTTTTTGCTAAATGCCCCTAGACAAATAAAGTTTCACCGCTACTGAAGTCGAATAGTAATAGTCATACTTGGCACACGGTACTGGGCCTAGAGATGAACATTTTTCGGGAAATTTTGAATAGGAAAATTTTCACAAAAATCTTCCTCACTGGCGGCTTGCGGGGGAGGGGTTAAATTGTGGAGGTGGCACCTAGATCCTATTGTACTTCAAAATATAGGGTGTTAAGATACTAGTGGGTTATAAGAAGGGGGAAGGGGTATATAGGAAGCATGGAGGATAGGAGAGGGGGGAGGGGACAAATGTCACGACAACCTTAAAATGATTTTAACTAACTTATTGATGATCAAAAATTTAAGTATGATTTATGAACATAATGGGCCTTCGAAGGCTCGCATTCATTTGTTTATTTACTACTTTTTTTAAAATCACCGCGTCTTACTACCCGTTCGGGTTATACGCTTATATACTAATTACGCTAATGAGTTAGGGATAAGGAAGGTTGAGTTTACAAGAATTGCACCCAAATTTTTGTGGAGAGTGTTTGTAAAACCCTTTAGCAAAACCTCCCTAAGTGCACCCGAATCGAACCCCAATCTCCCTGTAAACGGCAGTCTAGTCTATTTTGATAGTAGTGCATTGGACCATGCGGCCACCGAAGCAGGTGTTTTTTACTACTATTGCTACTACTACTACCACTACTATCACTACCACTAATTATTAGTATTATTATCGTTACTATTACTATCTTTTTGATCAGTTGAAATTAATTTACAGAAATAATAATTGAAAATTTTCCGGAAAAAGTATAGGGAAAATTTTCCTTTGCACATCTCCATCTGGGCCCGGTTTGCGCACCTCGCAGGCCTACTGATAGCTCTCGCATAATGAAGGAAACCTCGTTATCCTGCTCATATGACACGATTAGGAACCTGGAAGAGGACATGCTGGACTAGAACATGCTGAGCGAGCTGTTGGACCGCTTCGAGAAATAACATCCTAATGGAATGGACGCTACGTGAGTCCTAGTATGCACTGCTTGAAAAGCTATTAGGTAATTACGTCAGAATGTTAACTCTAATCACAGTTCCAACGCATTCCAGTACGCCTAATATATATATATAGAGAGAGAGAGAGATTACTGGATATTATTATCAAGGCTTGGATGTTCACAGCCTGAAAATTGTCAATAAACTACCAATATTAAAGAAAGTGACAGTGTTTTGCCGTTTTTGGAATTTTTGTTTATTTGGACTTTGCGAGTTTTGGAACTCAAATGCTCACAATTAAAATGCTTAGAAATTACTTCAAATTTAAAGACAAAATTAAACTAAAACGTGGAAATATTGTCTGTAAATAGTTTTGAACGAGCACTTTACCATTTGAAACTAGCATAGACCTGTATGCAATGAAAAACCTTTATAAAATAAATTCTCGCATTTCCCTAAACATGGGCATTTATTAACAAATATTTGCTTCAGAAACACTAACTGCCCCCTTCGAGAGAAATATTATAGTTATAGTGCTTCAATAGTAACGTGGATTTTTATATCACAAAAGTGAGAAGAGCTCAAAAAGTAAGTTTGAAGTTTGCCAACATAACTTGTCAGTCTGACCATTGGGTGGTGAAAATGACTATTTATGAGTAGATTTCAGCGTACATGAATTTACAAAACATTAATATTATTAATCCTAAGTGCTTGAAAATTATTCGAAGCATGAAAATATGACTTAAAAAGACAAAACATCGCTAAAAAAGATTACATATAAACGACACATTTTCTACAACAAGGGTGTCATAAACAGAGAGTTAGTGCATATTGAGCGTTGTCTGTGATAAACCAAACATAAGATGACAAGACATCAAAATCCAGTGCTTGTCAGATTGTTTTCCTCTTTTTTTAAATATATATTTAGTTTATGCCCGTGCTAACCAGTAGAGCTCTAAAGAGGACAAACAATAAATAATTAAATTTATTTTTATCTAAGGTTGGCGCTACACGCTCTTCAGTTGTTTCAAACTTGAGAAGAAGGAGTGAAGTGACACAATTCTCAGTCCAATGACGAGCAGTGGTTTCATGGAAATCACCCTCGCTAAATACAGTAAGTTGCCAAAGCAGCCACCCAAGTTTCCAATGCGTCATCTTGGTCCGTTTATCTGGTGTAACAGCACGGTTATGTATAACCACTCGCGTCACAACATTTAGATACGAGATAGTCAAACAGCTTTTTATGGACGCAAATGTTTTTAGCTGGCTAAACACTTTTGTATAAACATTTTGAAATTATCTTGTTTATGACGGTGGTCGATTTATTCTTTGACACGTAAACACAATCAAATAACTTTGTCAAACAAAGAGTAACCAAACTAAAGATCATACTCGACTGCTTTGTCAGGGTCACGTCAAGAAAGAGTGGGAAACACCTGGTCCAGATTCGAATCCTGACCAAAACAGGACCAGAGAAAGCTGATGACCTAGCCCTCGTGCCCACCGATCATCAATGCTTGTTTCAACAATATTGTATTTTATTATGTTCTCAAAACAAATGCTGCAGCAGATCCTTACACTCAAAGCTTCTTTGCTTATTTAACTATAGGCGATTTGATTTCAAGTTTCTGAGAGCTATTACCTAAGTAAAGGAATAAAATATCTCAAAAGTTCAATTGGAAACAAGAAGGATGCATCAGTTAGACATAGCCTACATTTACAATCTTGTAAAAACTATACATAGCCCTATATTTATATATAAATATATATATGTCTATACATAGTTTCTATATATAAAATATATATGTGAATTTATATATATAGGGCTATGCATAGTTTCTATATATTTATATATATTATATAACCAGTAATTGCAACCAAGCTGCTTTGATGGCCACATGGTTTGAGGCTCTACTCCCACTCTAAAATTGACTGCTGAAGATGTGAAGGTAGGGGTTCAATCCTGGTGAGGTATACTGAAAGTGGTTTTCCTATATGGTTTTCCACTCTCCCTCCACCTACACCAAATTCAACATTCTTAGTGTGATTAAATTAATGCAATATATTTAAAAAAATATATTGCTATAACGAGAAAACAGCTGAACCGATTTTGACAAAAGATCACTCATATGTAGGGTTAGAGGACCAAGATGTCGACAAAAAATGGTGGTTTCCATTTAAAACCCGATTTACTAGAAAATTTATATCTCTTAGGCTGAGTGCGCAGATTCATCTGTACAATCATTCTTCGTTTACTTCCCCATGGCTTCCATGATGCGGGAATATTAGTGTTTATCAGCAAGTGAAACATTTATATTTGCTTAAAAATACTAACTCAATTCTTAGTGAGGTGTAAGAAATATAAATATTTCAATAAAAAAAACCAAACCAATTATAATAGGCTCCCTACACTGGAGAAACATTGTTTAGTTATTGTAATGTTTCTAACGTTAATTCGAATTTAAATCAATACAATTGACCATAATTCACTTTTAAAAGTTTAAATAATCGATTTCGCGAAGATTCATGATTTATTATCAAATATATTTTACTTTGATTTAATCTGTACCATCATTATTTGTTTCCATATCACTCTGTAAAAATAACACTAGCGTAACTTTAACATTTATTGCAGAATTCGATGCACAATCCACTAGTAATAACTCTAAAATTAATCATTTATTCTTGAAATTAATATTATTCATGTTCACGAGAGTAGATTTAATTATTTGTATTAACATTTTTGAGTTTTAAAATCTTAGCGTTGGCTAATGACCTTTGTGATACTTTATTTTACCATAGCTTATTGAATATAGGTTTTCAAACAATATTTAAAATTATAAGTCTTGTAGGATTAAAATAAAAAAGAGTCAACTCCAACCCCAATCATTGCTAAAAGTAGGTATTGATAGTTAGGTTAGAAAAGGGAAGGAGATTTTGAGATTCTGTTACACTTTAATAAACTATAAATAAGCTTTAATATATCATACGAGTATCATCATAATATTAGAATTTAGAACTAATACTTCCTTTAGTTCGAAATTATTTGACAAATCTTTAATAATTTGGAGTTGATCAATGATTAAAATATATTATTTGTAGTTTTAAGAAGGTTATTGTGTTTATATAAACATATAGAAAATTTTAAAATGCATTCACTAAATTTATAATATTTAGAGTATATATAAACTAGTATGAAATTTTCTTTTCTTATTGTGATGAATTTAACAAAAAACTTATTGGCCAATTTATAACATTTATTTTTCATTTCTGGTGTCGTAAAACAAACCTTTATTAGTTAACTTTGAGCTTTCGACTTACTATAGATGAACGTTTCTTATGTTAAACTCAAGGACAAATTCCCAGCTAGACAACAATTGAATGTTAAATATGAGTTAAGTCCTACATCCAAGAATATGGAATCAGTCAGGGACAATGGAAGGCGGCTAGGGGCTCGCGATAAAAGCAGCAGAGTTCCCACATGTTTGAATATATCGTGTGAACGGACAATGTTCACGAACATGTGTAGTATTTACTATCACTTAGTACCGTAAAACTACAGAACAATTTCCATAGGAAGGGTATTTTCTCACAGAAATGTTTTTTTAGCACCGCGTCTTAATTCCTGTTCGGGCTATACGCCTATGTACTAATTAAACTATTGGATTAGGGATTAGGAAGGCACCTGCATTTGCGTGGAGGGAGAGTGAAAACCAATAAGAGGAAAATCACCCTTAATACACCCTTTTATGATTCGAGACCCAACCTTATAGTCATCAGTAGGCCAGTATAACACGAGAGTAGCGCCTTAGACCATTCGTCCACTGAAGCGAGTTTGAAAACAATTATTGTACACAAACTATTAGAACCACACAACTTGGTAACGGTCTAAACCTAAAACAAAACAACTAATATTGAGCACACAGATTGGTTCAGCGCCAGTGAGCACGACGGGTGTACTCATGATCCACTATGGGTAAGTTTACTATTTGTGATTATAAGTGTAGTTTTTACATCCTCTTTCTAGGTGAATGCCAGTGTGTTTGGTAAGAACTCATCTGCCACATCCTGTCTCCTAATAGCGTAAGTTGTGGACTGGTTGAAGGGGTATTAAGACGCGCATCACCAAACACACTTAGGGATGTTAAAAAAGTATCGATACTTTACTAATATCGATATTATCCTTTTTATACTAGTATTTTTACTCGATACTTTTCCAATACTTTTACTGATATTAGTACACACACTCCAGTATCGGATTGGTATCGAAAGAATCAACTTTTTTTTGTTATCTTCACTCACGTTGGGATTACATTTTTACTAGAGTGTTCTGTGCAGGCAGAACAAATGAAATGATTTCTCAATTCTCACTCTTTTCCTGGATGACAAGCAAGAAACAACTCTAGCATTCAATCTCTTTTAGCTTATCATAATTCAAAGCGGTTCTTTCATATTTGTTTATTAATACATCCTGATGCCTGACTGGGTGACGGGGAGAGTGGCGACCAGTCTACTACACCTCTATCAATGAGAACGGTCATAAAAAACTAAACAAAAGAATCTTTTGTAGAACACAATGAACTCAGTCAAATAAAGCACGCCCCAAGCAGATGAAGCAGAAAAGTTTATGTGCGTTGTTTAAGCAGACGAATCAGAGCAATGGCGTCCATTCTTCTGTTGTTTGTCAATAGTTAATAATCCATCTTGATAGATAGAGTATATAAACGACAAATGCGGTTAAAAAATGGCACCTCCTAGAAGTAAGTTATGGAAGTTATTTTTAAAAGTTGGATAGCGAAAAAGCATCTTGTAAAATTTGCTTAAAATTATTAAAAAATCATAATTTTCAGTGTTTAAACAAATATGAAAATATAATTATAATGCAAAAGTTGAAATTATTATTAATTACTAGATAAGAAAAAATATTCCAGATTAAAATTTATATACCTATACTTACTGTTATCGATACTTTTCTTTCGATACTAGTTCAGTATCAATATTTTTCTTTCGATACTAGTTCAGTATCAATATTTTTCTTTCGATAGTAGTTAAGTATCAATATTTTTCTTTCAACACTAGTTCAGTATCTATATTATTCTTCCGATACTAGTTCAGTATCAATATTTTTCTTTCTATACCAGTTCAGTATCAATATTTTTCTTCCAATACTCTTAGTGAGTACAGTATCGATACTTTTCTTTCGATACTAGTTCAGTATCAATATTTTTCTTTCGATACTAGTTCATTATCAAGATTTTTCTTCCAATACTCTTAGTGAGTACAGTATCGATACTTTTCTTTCGATACCATATCCCTAATTACAGACCCAAATTAGGTCTAATAACCTTACCAGAGATAAGTTAGGTCATTCAATGAGTTCTTCAACAGCATACATTCATTTTGTATTGCTTTAAACAATAGCTTGAGATCAGATTACTCCATTGATGTCGATCTTTCATTTACCTTCTTGGGGTAGGAAGGGGGATGAAAGGGGCAGATGGGTGGAGCAAAAAGTGGGGAAGAGACATTAAAAATGTTATTTTATAGGTGAATTAAAATATCGTCATCTTAGCTCAGCCGGGCTGTTAAATGCGCTAAAGGTACAATAGTAAAGTTGAGGCTTCCCCTTTCACAGTGATGATTGTTGGATTAATGAATGGACACCGAGAGTTATGTCAGAGAGAGAGAGAGAGAGAGAGAGAGTACACTAATGGTCACATGGCCTAAGGAATCTATCTTTCAATAGAGTGGTTTGCTAATGGGGCTGGTTGTATCTGACCTGTTGTACTTGGGGTGCTTGTTCGTGACCCACCACGGTGTTCCTATCCCCTATACATGAGGATGCAGGTGTGTTTCCTCTGAATTCTAAAGCATGGGTCTTCAACCCGTGACCCACGATAACATTTTTCGTGGCCCGCTTGCTCATGAACAATATAAAATTATTTCAAAATTAAAAAAATGACAAATACCTATACATACAGTATATATATTATATAATATAATCAACTAAAATAATAAATACTTATTTTATCTACGTATTTTAAGCAACTTCTACAGACAATTTTTACTTTTTACGTGAAGAAAGGTATGACTTTTTATATCAATGTACTTTGAAGTGGCAAATGACAAATCTAGTAGCCAAGACAAATTGCGCAACCTTCTGCTATAAAAAAAAATCTAAAAAATAAGGGGAGTGGGGGAGAATACGAAATTTAATCTGTCAGAGACAGGTCTAATCCATAGTCAGAGTATAAGAATGAGCTGATACGAATATTTTAATATGTATTCAATACGAATATGGTTAGTACAGTGTTGCGGCCCGCGAGCCAACAAAAGAAAGACATTTTGGCCTTTAGACATAAAAGGGTTGAAGACCTCTGCATTAAGGCAACCTTTCACATCCCTTACACTTGGATTAATTCATTCTAATAGCCTATATTTTTAAACTTATAAAGCAAAATAGGTTTGGTAAAAACAAACTGTTGCCATCACACTGTCATTGGCTTGCTATTTAAGATTTTAATAAGGTTTTCTAGCACTAAAAAAAAACGATCCACCCCCTAAATTTAGGGTAGTTAATTTAAGGGTAATTAGAGAAACAATCGATTTTCTCAAAATCAGCTCAAACGTGTTTTATTAAAATTTTCATCACGGCAGAGCACAATAAAGGACCGGCTACACGAGTCCGCATCGCACCCGCACGGACGAATCGTCGAGAGATCATTGTTCCGAACTTTTGCGGTGCGGTGCGGACCGTGTGGCCATCTACCACCGGAAATAAATGTTCGGGAGCTTCCGAACTTTGTTTTCATGGTAAAACTAGGCGGTTCTTTCACAACCTTTGCACGTGTGACGCTGTAGTCACTGTTTCCAACATTACGTACAGGATAAACAATATTATAAACAACTTATTGAACAACAAACATTCTTCTTCTTAATTACTAGCCAACTTAAAACTTTATTATTAGTAATTAATAGCTAACTTAATTTTATGAAAATAGGTGAAAACCTATGCAAGTAAAAATAAAAATACAAACAATTTTGTAGTAGAACTCAGTCTATAAAGAATAGAAAAACTGTGAGGTGCAAGTCAGCTCTGTGTGCCGTACCTTAATTTAAAATATATTTATTAGTGTGTTTTGAAGATGCGTGGGAAATGTTGGGTTGGGGGACCACTTGAGATAGCCTCAGCCTCCGAAAATATAAACAGAGAAACCGATATGGGTCCCCCCTCCCCCCCTCCCCCTCTACAACCCCTCCTTCCTCACAGCCCCTGCCAGTATACATACATTATTATTATTATTAGCACCACGTCTTACTACCCGTTCGGTTTATAAGCACTTACGCTAATGTGTAGTGGTAGGGTGATTGTGAGATGAAATGGAGGACCTACAGTTTAACGTGGGATCCGAACCACGGTGGAGTCCTGGCATTCCACACTTTCCCAAGGTTTGATTAATACACGTCTTGTCAGATGAGAAGGAAGGGTTTGGTAAGTACACATAAAACAGATTCCAAGAGGACAATAACGTGTAACGGCTATTGCCCCCTATTAACATATTTTTAAGACTCCAAGCGCCACATTTATTATCATATTATCTATCATCCTGGCGTTTCTTCTTTCTGTCTGTGAATATTTTATCATCGCGTCTAGATAAGGTGACACTGCCAGCTTGACAAATACAAATATGTAATGTATTAACTTATGAAACATAAAATAAATGTGTTAGTTATATCGCCTGAGTGAATGAGCTTGTGGAAAGGTTTTTAGCCTTGCTATTACGATAAAACCAATTATTATTATTATTATTATTAGCACCGCGTCTTACTACCCATTCGGGTTATACGCACTTACGCTAATGTGTAATGGTAGGGTGATTGTGAGATGAAATGAAGGACCTACAGTTTAACGTGGAATCCGAACCACGGTGGAGGCCTGGCATTTCTCACATTAACAAGATGTCTTGTCAGAGGTAAAGGAAGGGATTGGTTATCAGATAAATCTTTGCCGGGACCGAGGATTGAACCCCGGCCGCCAGCATAGAAGTCTGACACCTTACCCCTAGACCACCAGGTCACCATAAAACCAATTAATGTGATGATTACACGGAAGGAAAATAACGCTTGCACAATTCATTGTACCCTAAGTTTACAGCTAAAGGTAGCAAGCTTACCTCGCCTTGTTACACTATGCTATGAGTTATAAGATAGGTCCATAGCTCAATCCACCAAGGTGAGAATGCTACTTTTCAGGCTAAGAGGAGTGTACTGTACATTGATAGAGTAGTTTAGAAGATAGAAATATTTAGGTTTCCTTAAAGCATCATATTCGTAGATTTTAAAAATCACACCTTGATTCAAGAATCTAGCCCAGGACTCTTGACTTAGGAACGTTACCCTACCTGTGACGTCACGGCTGATAAATATAGGATTTTACATGTTAAAACATTTACGTTTTACTCAGCGAGTTTTAAAGATATAACGTTGAAACAAAAAACACTTATTCTTAAATAATTATAAAAATAGTCCTACAGTGTCACAAAATTATTTGTATCTTTAAGTAGTTTTTTATTGTAAACGCATTTAGAAGGACAACTCCAATAACCATATTCGTCTTAGAATTCGAAATTTCTAAGTAAGAGTTGTATTAATGGGGGGAGGGCTAAAATTTCCAAAATAAACAAAAACAATTGTATGTTTGGTAGAAAACTGAAACTAGACAAGACGTTATAAAGACCACTCCAAATAACCATACAAACTGAAGATTTTAAAAGTATAAAATAGGGAGGTGGGGGAAAATGTGGGTGTTATGTAAAAAAAAATCTTCAAGATGAGGCAGAAAATTTAAATTCGCCATGCATATAATAGGGTTACTCCATCACAAAATATGTGTTAAATATTTACTATTTAAAGAAGGGCCTGAAAAAGTGGGGGAGGGGAGTGACAGGGGTGCTGTGGGAAGCTTAAAATATTTCCAAAATTATTATAAAATCTTATTATCAGCATGGAAGAAAATTTAAATTTGCTGAGTTTGTAAAAGGATCACCCACGATAACAGTGAAAGCTGGAAAGTTTGGAATTTTAAAATAGAGGGTGGCAAATGGCTAATAGATAAAACAAACTTAGCGATATGTTTAAAAAAATTCTCTTGTTTAACCAGAAGAAATAAATAATATAATACAAAAACTAAAAATTGCATTAAAGGAGATCCATTGGCATTGACTCAACAAAGCTAAAAATCAAAGGATAAATTAGTGCCTAACTAGAAGTGACATAGCAATTAAAATAAACATATTTTGATGACATAGCTCGATGAACCTTGATGCTATTTGGGAAACCATAATAAGCTAGAATATGTTTATGTAACAGATTATATTATTTATGCTATTTTATGGGCTGTGATGCTTTTTTATCCAAAATATGTCAGTAAAAATATCTATTAGCTCATTTATCTTATGTTATGACCATACTTAGGTGGATATTGCTCTGTTAACGGGCTGCGTTTGTTTGTGCAACCAGTTTGTGAACAAGGTAATATCTTGTCATAAATATTTAATTTATTTTTAATTTATTAATTTACATGTTCGGTTTGTGATTGCCATAGGATTGTAACGAGAAGCACTATCAAAAAGTGGGCAGCAAGATGTTGAACGTTTTAATTTGATACAGTTTTGGTGTTGCTTAACCGTGTAAAGAACGGGACAAACTATTAGTGGATTATATAGAAAAAAATTGTGACTAACACATGTAAAATAAACAGTAAACTAAAACCAGATCTATTTATAGATTGTGAATGTGTAAAAATTACCAAACTATTTAAGTAAATATTTAAGCCACTAATACAAATATTTACTTAGCTATAAAATAAGATTTAATATAAACATTTAGCACCACCTATCACATACAATATATTTTTAGTGAAATATGACATTGAGATTGGTGGTGCCCACGTGTATACATAACAATTTATAGCTCAAGAAATTTTATTTCAATTTACAAAGTTTATATATGAAATTAATCCTAAAGGGGTGTCCTTTAAAATTAAGAAATAATGAAAAATCACATGTTTTTCGATGCTAATCAAACTAACCTCCCCATAATAAGTAGATTTCCACACCTGCCTATCTTAATATCCTATTAAGACTAAAATAATAAATACAAAGTTATTGTTTAAAAGTTCCATGAATATATAATTTATTTATATAGCTCTGTTATATCAATTAATTAAGTACAATATATTCATTGATTAAACAGGTAAGTTATCATAGTTTTTAATCACGGTTATAGCTGCATCTACATTTCATCTTATTTAAATTGAAAAGTTACACCT
Organism: Timema shepardi; assembly: GCA_902151425.1. NCBI lineage: Eukaryota > Metazoa > Arthropoda > Insecta > Phasmatodea > Timematidae > Timema > Timema shepardi. Next base: position 135,457 of record CABFVX010001197.1, read on the forward strand.
GAACACGGGAATCCTATTCGGAACCATTTGCTTGGTACGCCAATGCTCTTCCCACTGAGCTACCCAGGTGTCGTCCCGTGCTAAGGGTATCATATTTTAAGGCAGACTCTGAGTCACGTGCGGAACTTGTCAGCTGCATATGAGTGATCAATTAAGATCACGAGCTTTCATACCCATAGAGAACAACCGGTCCTTAGGCCCGACCAATATTTTCCAAACCTTTTTTAAAAAGGTTTTTTCCTTTCTTTCTTTTTATTCTATAACACATTTTTGGAAAAATATGAATAGAAGTGGAGCACCATTATCTACACGCATTGAACTATTCGTTACACTGTATTCCAGTCAAGATTATTCATTCCTCGCTCCACACGCCACGTGAGGACTGTACCAGCGCTATAGTGACTGGATATAGAAGGTGAGCAGGGCCAGCCGTGACAATGACTTATCAGAGAAGCCACAACCAGGGTGAGATGTCTCTCAAGGTCAATCCCACTACCATTTCGGTGCCAGCTTTATACTCACGTATGGGGCCAGTCTAAGCAGGCCCGCTATAATATAAAGATGGTTTATATTTGGTTTTGCGTTTATGTGTCTGTGTTTTATTTTGTGTAAGAAGTAAGATGCATGAAAATGATGAATTAAAATTAATAAAGTAGATTATTTACTAAAAATTATGTTTTCTTCATAAAAATTGTAAGAGAAACTTAGACCTAAATGGTTAGGAGCATATCAGCCAAAAGACTTTACATTTATGCAGGTGGATGGCAAGAAGAACTTTTTTTTTCCTTTCTAATTCTTGGTTTGGTTAGCAATTGTGGTTAGCTCTGAGTGAATAAAGACAAAACTTATTTGGTTTTAATTGTTTATTATTTGCTGGTGTGGGGTTGTGGATAACCTTAGGTTGTAAAAATCTTAAACATTTAAGTGAACGAATTAAAAAAACATGAGGAATGCGCAATTTATTTGTAAAAGGCATGTAAATTTAAATAAAACATTTGGAACAGTAGATAATGCATCACATGTTCCGCGATAACAATTTCATTCAAAAAACACAATGGACTGGTGTCAAAAAATAGGCATATGTTAGGCAGATTTATAGAATGATTAAAATACTTTAGTACTGATGAACTGGCATTAAGAGACAGACGCGCCCAACTTTTGTTCACGTAATGTCATCACTTGGTAAATTTAATTAAAAACCTGTGTTCTTTTATGCTTTCTATTTGTAGATCTATTATGTGATTTTGTAATTCTAGTGATTTTTAAAAAGTAGGAAAACTTAAATGAATTTAATATAAAATATTAACACATAGATAGAAAAAATCATTACTGTTAAGCCACTGGCCTAAAATTACTGTTTTTGGTATATTCTGAGTTTTACATTCTTTAAATGCAGTCGAGATGACAACAACGTAATGACCGCGCAATAGCGTGCATTTCCCGCTATATATGTGATACATTTAGGTTGAAATCACCAAATATTCAATAAATAAAGAAGCCGCCAGATATTATTAGATTAATAGCTCTGCTCTAATTGAGTACATTTAATAACTAAAATAGATTTACTCTATATACTTTCAAATACCTAAACCTGGCTCAAATGAGACGTCTGTAGACATATTATTATAAAATGAGTTCACATATTCGGTCACACCTATGAGACCTCTAACTATATTTGTATACATATTTTTGACGCCAGTTTTCATTGGCCTCAACTCCACATCCATATTTAAATCAAATTCAAAACTACTAACAACAACCCTGGGAAGTTCAAAGCCGTCACACTGCCACTAAAACATACCAACTGAAACTATTCTCCATATGTATCACTGGTTTATACAATGCGTCTACGATCCTGTCTAGACACCTTGCTAATATAATCTTGTTAACATTTGAAATCATTTAAATGTCTGTAACATCGGAAATCATGTATTATAAATGAGGCCAAAGACTACAGGTCATCTACCGTCTAGGATCTAAGAATTTATTGAATAAAACACACAAGGTTGGTCTATGAACAATCCTAGCTCCGAGATGTATAAAAACAAGAGGTCTAAAGGCAAAAGTGTATATAAAAATCAATGATATTGGGGTCGAAATAATAAGCAGAAAAATGTACCCAGATATCATAGTATTTTATTTTAGTTATTTTATATTCGAAATGGTTGATTATGTTTTTATTTATATCTTTAGAACATTTGTGCTTGCCGTAACAACAGATAAACCTTTTGCATTGTATTATAATTATTCCTAGACCATATATTAAAAAATTAATAATAATAATAATAATAATGTAATTGCAATATTGTAATAAGTTTAGGCCTAAGTGTCTAGCTCGAACTAAGTTAGCAAAGTGTGTAATTAAATATGTTATATCATTAAGACAAATAAATAAATAGTAGTCAAATTATTATTTTCTATAACGATCCAATACTGGGATAGTTATTTACGCAGTTCGAGTCTAAACCAGGAGCACTAATATTTGTTTTCCTAAATGGTCTCCCACTATCTCGTCACGCAAATGAGGGTACATTTACTTAACATCATACATGCATTCTTCCCATTCCAAAAGAGTGATTAAATGCGGATAGCCAAGATGAGTAGTAGGATTGAGTGCAAAACGGTAGACCTCATTTTCATCTTTATTTTATGCAAGTAAAATTACATTACATTATTTAATGTCTTATTGGAATTTGTTTTATTCTTGGTTTTTGGAAAAGGAGTTTTGAGAAGACCTGTATGTTTAATATGTAAAATAAATGGTATGGAATTTCACACGGACTTTCTCACTCCATTGTTTAAAAATGGAGATATTTACTCAAAACTCGTAATATATGTGAAACGAAATAATATACACTGCCAAAACCGAGCAAAAATTGCATTATACTTACGCTAAACATTTTTTGACTCCCGGATTTAAATTTTATGATTTTCTTTTAAAAGAATTAAAGTCCTCACTAGTATATTTGAACAAAAAAAAGATTGATTGTGGGTACACAAGGGATAATAAATACATCGTTTTAAAATTGTCTACTTCCGGCTAATATTTTTTTTTACATTTTATTAGGGGTTGCACCTCTTAGGATTATCGCATTGCTATTAAATTCCTCATTTATAAATTTAGACCAATAATAAAGGTAAATATTGACTATTGAGTCTAAAATGATAGAGATAGATCATTGCTGTACAAACGTTTCCCCTAAGAGAGTAAAGAAGGAAGAACATGAACTTTTTGAGACTTACTTATCTAATTACTCTATGGAATTAGAACATTATTAAGTTAAAACTTAAGTAGCATCTCTGTACAACTAAAGCTCACAAAATTATAGTAATATATTTGCCAATATCTCCACAACTATTGGTTTTATAAAGATATATTTAAAATTATTTTATTTTATTTTTAATAGTACTAAAATTTTTCAATGATAAGTTATTTAGTATCTCAAATAGTTGCGGGGATAAGAAAATTTACGCTTCTGTAAAGTATCCTTAAAGCCATTTTCAAAGGAATACGAAAATAGCCATTTTGTTTATAATATTAATCAACGCATAGATATGAATTATAATCAAGATTGCTAGAGCCGAATTTAAGAAAATGATTTTTTTTCTCTTTTCGCCCTTTATTAAACTACTCTTAATGTTAGGGTTAAACAGACACACAGAGAGATGTCATTGGAAAAATAAATTTTTAAGAATTGGGGGGCTACGAAACGTCGACATCCATCAACATCGCAGTTTAGATTTGTTATTTACGGTCACAATACTTAACCTTTAGTTTTAGATAAGTTAAAAAATATTTAAATTTCCGTTTTGCTTGAAAATTATTGGATTTATAAATAATATTTCAAATCAAATATTTGTATTATAAATAGACCTACATATTTGTCATGATAAGTAATTTCATATCTCAAATAGTTTCGGAGATGTGATAAAAATGAGAATTTACGCATCTGACCGAAACCCATAAAGTTATTTTGCTGAAAAAATTAAAGTTGCCTTTTTTATAATAGTGATCAATGATTATGAAAGAAATTTAATCAAAATCGTTAGAGCCAATTTTGAGAAAATCGATTTTTTTTCTCTTTTTGCCCTTCAATAAACTATCCTTAATTCTAGGGCTGGATATTCAATTCCAATAAACCCTCGGGGCAACTCAATGAAAACCCTTGATACCAAGTTTTAGCCCGATCGGTAAAATTATTTAGGCTCTAGTCCGAGGTACAGACAGACGGAAATTAAAAAAAACAACACTTTTTTGGATTTGGGGGGCCATGAAACGTCGAGATTCATCAAAATCTTGAGTCATTTTNTCTCGAGTCCGTTTTTTTACGATCACAATACTTTCTCTACCTGTATCATGATATCGACACATGTCGAAATGAAGTAATCCAGACTTTTTCCAATACTGAGTATCAAAAAAGGAGTAATGGGGCACAAACACAAATTATACTTAGATCATTCTACATTACATGAATAATCCAACTAATTTTCTAAATCCGTTTGGCAGATGTTAACCTAATTTTTATTCTTTAATTTCAAAACAAATCTGGACTTAAGAACATTGTTCATATCACGTTATATTGTATATTTTATTTTTTGTATTAATATTTTAATGAGTCAACTTATGTTTTAAGACTATCCATCAACTCGTTTGAGCATGATATTTCTAGTTGGTGATTCATTATAGTTTTATTTAATTGTTCATATCATACACTATGTTTCTCCATGAAATTTTTTATTTAAATTGTACATTTTAGTGCTTGTTAATTTCACGTGATACATTAACCACTTTATTAACTACTTAATTTATAAATCAATTTTATAGCTTTTTATATCAATTTATCTAAGTTTTAACTCTCATTATAACCACTCCTTACTTTCAACTATTCTTTTAGAATGTTTTTTAAAATGTTATTTAATAACAATGCGATATCTAGTTGTTATTTCTTTGATTAATATGAAATGAGTTCGTATACCCTGATTTTGGTAGGAAAAATATTTGATAAAATACAAACATATTACTTTGAAGTCAACATTGGTAGCATTTAACTATAATATTTGTGTTATTTTATAGGGGTTGATAATATACATCAAAAGCTACATCTGCAGATCACATGACTTGATTTATGAATATACTAGACCCTTCCTCCCCCCCCCCCGCCCCGCATTATTATTTTCAACACAAATATTGAAGAATCATCATAGACTCTACCATAAAATATGAGTGGCTATCGACATTTTTATGAGGAATAAATTTTTTAAAATTAAATTTTCAAAATAAAATATAGCCTGTGTTTCTCGCTGCTAATGTAACTTTATATTGGTGAAATAATTTTTAAAATCGGTCCAGTAGTTTTTGAGTTTATCCATTACAAACAAAAAAAAAACTTTCCTCTTTATAATATTATTATAGATTGCAATTGTTTTAGTAACTTTAGTAACTAGCTTCCTCACAAAATCAGAGTAAAGAATAATATAAGCGTGTGCGTAGGTTTTTAATTTCTCCTCGTATGGCGGGGATGATTAGAGAACTATCATTGGCTTCCACAGAGAGAACGTGAATAAGACTGAGAGAAATCTCTACATCGAGGACTGCGTGGAAACTATTTGAGGAATTACGGTAATTTTTAGGATTATTAAATGAGCATTTTCTCAACCAACTTATTGTACTATAAAACAACTTACAAACACACTTTAGACGCGTCACAACACATAGTTAATAGGATATTATTTTATTGCTGTGAAAAGGGAAACCCCAATATTTTTTGAAAAACATTTTTCAGCCGTGCTGGGAATAAAACTGGGGTCTCTCAGCTCAGTGGACAGACTTTCTATCATTCAGCTAAGGTGTCGGCACACATTCACGCATAAAGGTTTACAGGCGCTGATTCGGTAAGGTGGGAAGGGG
>CABFVX010001197.1:141665-166986 GCA_902151425.1 Timema shepardi
GATTGTGAGATGAAATGGAGGACCTACAGTTTAACGTGGAATCCGAACCACGGTGGAGGCCTGGCATTCCTCACATTCACAAGATGTCTTGTCAGAGATGAAGGAAGGGTTTGGTAATCAGATAAATCTTTGCCGGGACCGAGGATTGAACCCCGGCCGCCAGCATAGAAGTCTGACACCTTACCCATGGACCGCCAGGTCACCCATGAAAGTTAAAATTTTAGAAAGAAAATAAAACAAAACACAGATAAACTATACTTTTTTATTTTATTTATCTTTTTACGCTCAGACACCGGGTCAACACGTTCGTTATTCGTCCACGTTCATTCAATGTTTGATATGACTCACGCAAGTGTAGAAAAAATATTCGTTTTTATGTACGAATATTCGTAGTGCTTAGTAAGTAACGAACATTGTTCATCATAGAGACGGTAGACTACCACACATCAAAGAAGATTAATAATCGCCTGAGAGCAGTTCATCCACGAATACCTAATATAGAGTATGTGTGGACAGCAGGAGCGGTGGAACTGTGGGGGACTGTGCTCCCCTGGAATAAATTCCCTCCCAGATATATTTCAAATCCTATGACATTATCGAATATGAAGCTGAAACATGGCCTTAAATCAAACTCCAGATAACTTCTAGATGCAGTCTATTGTCAAAAATTTGCCGGAAAAGATTGTATCAAATAACTAATAGACTTGAGGCATCTGTCAGAAAAAGTTAGAGGAGGAAAGCTCTAAATAGTTTCCAAGGTCATCCAAATTTCAAAAATATCTAGAGAAGGACAACTATAAATATCTTTTAGATACATGCTATTTTGAAGAATTTTCAGGCGAGGACCACCCCAAATAGTCTAGTTTCTGAAATAATTCAATTTTCAAAATGTTGTCTGTAGAAGAATACTTAAGAGATTATCTTATAGAGGTATCTAACTATCGTAAAACAATAAAGGTACCAATATAAATAGCTTATAGGGGTATCCAAATTTCAAAAATTTGTGGTGAGGAACACTTTATATGTCTTATAAAAGCATCTAATTAAAAAAAAAGCGGGGACTACTCATAGCTTCTAGAATGGACCTTTTTTTTTCAGAAAATTGTTGAAGGCCACTCCAAATAGTTTATAAAAACTATCTGATTTAAGAAAAATTTGAGAGGATTACCACGGTTTAAAACATATATAAGATCAAATATGAATGAGAAACTATTAAATGGCTCTAAATAGAAATCTACATTGTAAGTAGCCATGTTATTTAAAGCTATGATCCCCTATAAAAATGATCTGGATCCGCCCTTGGAGGCCTATATAGTATTTACCATAAATTTAATTACACTAATAGGATAAGGATGAGAAATGTAGAAATTTATAGCTTCTGTGACGAGGGAAAATGGGAAACAATTTTTTCTTAAAAACCACACCAATTTCACTAATCTTGGATTCAAACCATGAGCTCTCCTTTAATGGCAAACCCAAACTCTATGAGCTTGAGTCTGTGTGCCCATATGTGGAGGTGTAAATCTGTAGTATTCTCACACACAATCATATTGCTCTTATGATAATAAGTTCTGTGTAAAATTTGTGTAGAATTTTAAAAAGGTTTTTAAAATCAAACTGCTTGAGTCGCGCAGCAATTCACACCCTGTATGTTGACCCATGATTCATTGCAATTCAAACTTAAAACAGCTGATTATCAACATGATTTATTTTCTAGTAGCTAGACATATATTTTAGATCATTTTCCCGATGAATGTTTTCAAATTACAGCGTTGTGTCGTGGTACAATCCAATACATCAATAAACACGCTTTACATTAACGGGTTATTTCAATACTGCTCACAGCGCGAAACGAAGCTGTCTGTTAGCTTCTGGATGTAATGCGCACGCGCACTAATTTGAGAATTGATTGGTTCTCCCGTGACGAAGATCTCAGGCAGAGCGGACAAAGTAGAGATGAGTTGAAATTTATCAGGACAGCTCGGGCTGATGAAGCGGAAATCCTGTGATTGGATTAGAACTCATCACGTGGTCACATTTCTGTCATGCCCTTGTTTTTAGGCAAACTTGTGAATCCACAATAACTCTATATGTTCACACCTTTTAATGCGTCTGGTTCGCAATAAATTGTGTAACTGGTGATGGAGGTCAAGCTTCGAATCCACTCAGGTACACTAGGAATTGTTCTCCAAATGTTATTTGTCATTGTGGTTGTTTCATCCCCTCTTTACGCGAGTACTGGTGAATTTTATATAAATTAATGGTACCTTCCCAATTCCCACCTCTTAGATTAATCCGTAAGCAGCCTGATGTTGGATGTGCTAATTAAAAAAATATGTAATAACGTTTTCGTTGTTAACGTTTGATAAGAACAAATCGATAGGGCCAGTGAGATATTTGCATTTTGACACTTCTAGAAAATCTCAAACTAGTTTCAACAAATAGTGGTGAACTGATTTTAGTTACTGAGTTGTAACTTATTGCTGGAAACGTAAGATGGAAAATATTGCGTTTTGGAACGTTTTCAATTACGTTTTTCTGGTAAAAAATTAATCCAAATATTCAAACAAAACAATTGCAATAAAGCTACCCCAAATTTTGTAGTTCACACATCACTTTAATTTCTCTTAAATGACTATACAACTAGAAACGATATCAGATGAGTTACAATGAAGCAACACACTTCTCCCAATCGCGTAATGATTACAGCGCTCTGTGGTTGAAACTGTCACTTCGGGTCTGCTATGGACATTTATAAGTTAATACTTGGATATTATAATACATCCCTAACGTGACCAGATTTGTTCTGCCCTAAAGTGGGACATATTTATATCAGGGGGTTTAGGGGATATAATCGGTATGTAAGACCTCTCCGGTGGGGCTGAGGAAGCCTACTCCTCAGATTTTAAAAACATTTTAAGCATGAAAAATCGTATTTTGAGACCATCCTTGACTCCTGAAAATAAGATATAAGTTAAAAGATTTGCATTTAGCTGAGTTCGGACTTTGCTATTTTGTGCTAATTTGTTTAAAACAAGTAGAAAGCAAAGCCCACGTAAGCCTTTTTTTTATGGGGTTGGGAGCTGTGATTGAAAACGTATGGACAGTTAATCTATTTGTTTATTTTTACAATTATTTTGCTGTAGTTGTTTAAACAAACCTATAAAAAACATAAAAGTATATATAAAAGAAAGCACATTATATTTATTTACTAAATAAATTTTAGCATCTAGATTCTAAGTGTATATTTCTATGTTTCATACAGACTTAGTCATCATACTCATACTCTGTATTTGAACTTATTTGTTTTAACAGTGCTGATGAGGACCACAACATTGAATAAAATTCCTGGCAACATAAGTCAACATTAATTTTTGTCACTAATATTGACCTAAAAACGCTCACTCTTAAGTTGGCTCCTCTCCGATGCCCACACTTTTGTCATTGAAGGAAAAACTCTCTCAACGGTTGCATTACTTCCTGGCAGTGCTAGTTCATATTCTGCGATTTTATTGATCTGCTGATGATTTATGGAGTTTTCTCTCAATTGTTTAAGCAGTTCAAGACACCGTCTATCAGATTATATATGTTATCATTTCACACTGAAATTCAGTGTATTTATTTACAAAAGTCATTTAATCAAAAAGCTTTGTATCAGGAGACGCCTCGAAGTGTTTTTTTTAAATCAATAAGGTAGTCTATGGCCAGTTGAACATCAGAGCATTATGGAGTTTTTTCGAAGTTGCCCATTCAAACATTTTCAATTCTTCGAAACGCGTTGTTCACTGCTCTAAATATTGTAATGATGTCTCGTAAAATGTTACAATATTCTTGATAAAATCTTTTTTTCAGGTCCTGAACAGTTGTTTTTCATTAAGTTGCGCAGTACATGAGGAATAAATCTAATATTAATCTTATTTTGAAGGTCCTCTTTCATTGTTTTTATTTCTGTAGTAACCTCGATGGCAGAAACATTCTGACCTTACAGTTTCCACTTTTAAAAGTGAGTTTTGGAAGGTAGCTGATTGGTTGTGTATGAAATATAACCCCATTACTGAGTGTTCATCTTCAAAGAATGTTTTCAAAACCACGGGACATTTAGGTTGACCCATAAAGTATTCCTTAAGTGGCAAATACAATTTTAAAATTCTTTCCATGGCAGGCATTAGCGCTAACCATCGGATTTTGCTGTACCCCAACATTTTCTGATACTCAATATCGATGGTGTCACAAATTTCTTTAAATTTTTCCACCCTTACTGTGTAGATATAGAAGTGTGAATATATTTTCACAACCACGACCTCTACATCTACTGGAAAACAATCAGAAGCACTTAATATAGCGTTGAGTATAATGTGCGGAGGCCATCCGATACCCACAATATCTCTTTGCAAAAAAGTTTCCAATTTGCGATAAATATTTTCTCTTCCATTTCTTCCTGCACCACCAAACATACGTTTTGTGTTATCCCTACTGAAATAAATTATTTAGTCTGTTAGGTTATGCTTTTGCAACAAATCCTTTAAATAACTGACAATAATTTCGGAAATTTCCCTGGGCTGAGACTATAAGTCCAATATTTGTACTTTCACCGCATCAAACTTACAAAATATCTCTTCAACACGGGTAATATTTTTTGTGACCCGTGGTTAGATGTGTCTGTCATTAAGGAAACATAATTTGCATTTTCCAACCCCCTTTTAAGTTGTGAATCAGCCAATGGTGCAAATACTTGAGATACAATGGCTCGTGATTTTGTTCTGGCACAACGAAACTTTGGTTCAAAGCACGTATTTGTTACTTTAGAGGCACAATCATTGGAACGAAAGCTGTGATTTTCTCGTACAGAGTGATAGGCCCAGACACCTTCGGCAGCAAAAACTTTGAGATCTTTATTGGATGGCACAATAATTTTGAAAAAAAAAAAAAAAATTGATTTACTATAACAAGCAGCCTGGTCTGAAGCTACGTGCCGATGAGATTTTAAATGTTTTTCACATCACAGGAACCTCCGAGCGCAACACTAAACTCAGTACGAAATTTTTCACAGATGACATCACTGCCGTTCACTTCACTTTTAAGTTTTATGAACGGATATTTAGCCCGTAAGTCAGCGTTGAAAGAGCACTTTATTTTCGGCATTATTAAATATATTCGTTTGCAAACTTAAATGCAAACGACACAACTTACTAAAGTCTAAACACAGCTCTTTCGAAAGAAATAAACACAGTTGAGGTTACTGGCCGATCGAATGGTCTATCAATAATCCTGTGTACTGCTAACGAACGTTGACAACCAACGAGTCCAACCTAATACTTCCGAAAGAGGCTTGAGTCAGAACGAATACTGTATTTCCGAGGCGGTGGGCTGGTGCACTGAGCGCCTAGACGAGTCATAACAAAGTTTTTATTAATTTACTTAGTTCACAAAATGTGCGTCCCATGGAAAATCTTGGAGACAGCGGGACGTCTGGTCACGTTATACATCCCCGTCTACTGAGATACAACTATTTGAAAATCTCACAAACAAATTTTCATCTCCGTTGCCATAGTTTGTTTGAATTTAGTATTTGCTATATTATTATTATTATTAGCACCACGTCTTACTACCCGTTCGGGTTGTACGCACTTACGCTAATGTGTAATGGCAGGGTGATTGTGAGATGAAATGGAGGACCTACAGTTTAACGTGGAATACGAACCACGGTGGAAGCCTGGCATTCCTCATATTCACAAGTTGTGATTAATACACGTCTTGTCAGAGATGAAGGAAGGATTTGGTAATCAGATAAATCTGTGCCTGGACTGAGGATTGAACCCCGGACCCCCAGCACAGAAGTCTGACACTTTACCCCTAGACCACCAGGTCACCATAGTATTTGCTATAAAATTATCTCCCACTCGTCTTCAATTCACTATTTGATGACTCTATGTATATATGTAGTAAGCTCTAGGTGCTCTTGTCCCTAACCTAGCTCTTTTACCTACTTCTAGGCAGCAAGCCGCCACTGAGGACATATTAATCTCTACTGAACTCTCAGCGTATAGCCCTACATTGTATACCAGATAAATACTGTCTTATAACAAATATTATGAAATATATTTTTTTGTGTGGAGGAGGGAGGAGGTTTGAGGAGAAAATAAAAAATACTAAATATTGTGATTCCAGCTTCTATCAGTTAACTATCTTACTGTCCGGTGATTTGTCATGCAATAGTGGTATTCTGTCCGCGTGTTGTGAACCCTCGGTTAGATGATGCAATCCCAGCACTGATCTCGTCAGAACACACGGTCAAAACTAGGCCTTGTCGGACGAAAAGGCGCCAACCACCAAGATTCCTCGCTTTATGGCCGTGAAAACTGGTCCTAGTGGGTGATTCCTTGGCGCCTCTATCATTGGTGTACCCCCCGCCCGGTTTTCGTGGAGGTGCGCCGTCTTCAAAATGACCCATTCACCTGTTTTATTTATTTTTACTTTTAGCAATGCGTCTTACTACCCATTTAGGTTATACATTTATGTGCTAATTACGCTAATGGGTTAGGGATAAGGAAGATTATATTTAGGGGAAGTGTACCCACATTTGCTTGGAGGGAGAGGGGAAAACCAGTTTAGAAAAACATCCTCACCCTACCGAGATTCGAACCTCGATCTCCCAGTCATCGGCAGTATATTATATTGCGCGAGTAGCGCCTTAAACCATGCGACCACCGAAGCGGGTTGCTCCCCTGTTATAACATGAGGGCGTGGTAGGAATCCGACATGTGTTATAAGACAACCGGGCTATAACCGATGAATACATTATTTTTTAAATAGTGATTATCTAATAGATTAGGTCTATATATAAACTCTTCTAATATTATACTACCGGGCACGATAAACCTAGCGACCACGAACACAAACAAGTTACAGGGAAAGTGACCGATGAAACAACTTGAGTATAGTTATTGTATTTAGGTAAGGCCTACCAGGGTCGTTTTAAGAAAATGTGAGGCCTGGGGCAAAAAAATCGGAAGCCCTCCTTTGTACAGCAGTTTTTCAGTTTTAGCATTTAGCCGTTATAACATATTGATACATACCCAGAACTTATGTTAATTAATAATTTCTCATGTTTAATGAATATTGATCAACCAATTCAATGATTTTAATTTATTAAATGCAAACAAATTAAGTTAACGAAAGTAAATTGCTCTTTGAACCCTTGCAATCTTAGTTTTCTTTAGACCAACAGCAATAGCACAATGGTGGCGTATTCTACTGTACTATTATTATTGCAGCACATTACTCGAATAACGTAAATATTTAACTACATAAAGTTACGGTTTTCAGGAATCTGGAATGGAATCTTATCACTAAGCGAATACTTATTACTGTTAATTATCTGTACACTATTGATGCTAAATTTAAAATTGTAACTGTAATTGAATTTAATAATTTTGGGGGTAGATGTGGCCCCCTGGAATGTGAGGCCTGGGGTAATTTCCCCTTTGCCTCCCCCCGGACGTGGCCCTGGGGCCTTCATACTGTGTGTATTATTTCAGGTGAACAGAAGCCACAGGAATAAGAACCCAAGAATTGCCATAGATTTTGAAAACTACACATTGACCTCCATGTTCACCATCACCATCATATTCACCAGCATCCATCATTACACCTATAAACTTAGTTATTATAAATCTTTCAAAATTTAAATCTGGTAACATATACATTCATAGCGAGTTGTCGATAAGACACCCTAGTAAATGAGGCGCCTACTGGCGGGTAAGGGGGTCTACTTGTAGCTCTTACATTTGGTGACCCAAGCTATCCACCCCATCTAAACTAGCTCGTTTCGGTTAGGACACATGAGACCCAGTAGTACTATTATACTATTATATCCTTGACATTTCCAGTAATATCCTACGCCAACGGGAATACGTATCAGACCATGCTAACTTGTGCACGCACCCTGCACGATACCATCGCTGGTTACCCTCGACTAGTCCCAGGATTTTTATCCTGCTCTAACTTCCACTCAGTTGGTGGTCCTGGTGGCTTTCCCTTTGTCTGCCAGGCCTGCCCTGCCCTACTCTAACAGAGTCGTACTTTCATTTATTACTTTCACGCATCCTAAAATACATAGGCCTTGCTCGGCCTGACGCACACGTCGTACTCCACCCTAATCTAGCTTAGTTGCATATGTGAAGGGAACAGTAGTAGAGTCTGCTCTCACACACGTCAAAGTGGGATACGGGGGTCTGCCATCTTCTATTTTCCTTTTGTGTACAGACAGTTTTCGAAAATCTCATGCATTTTCACTTAATACAATAAGTCACCACAGTAATAGTTTTAAAAAAAACTATTTAATCCCTTATTTGTTTTTTGTTTTAAATTCAAGACCATGTTTTGGAATGTCATAATTTTTTTAGCGAACGAAACTACCTACATAGCCTTTACTTTATCAAAATATCCTGTGCCTCTTGGCATCCAATCAAGGTCTTTAAGCCTTTTAGTGCTTTCTGATCCGTTGGAACATCGACTAACTACTCTTCTAATTACATTTATAAACCCTTTACCTCCATAATATGTGACACACCAATTATTCGGGGATGAATAAATACCCGGGGTGTATCAGGATCTACGTTATAAGAGACGTTGGTATAGCGAGATTCAAATTAGAACAGTATAGCAAACCTAGCAAGAAAGAAACATTTGTAATATAGCATTAAAACGGTATAAAGTAGGTACCAAACAGAAGTTTCGACAGTTTTAGCGAAACAACGTTAGCAAATAGAAATACAGAAAACTATTTATAGTTTATTTTTCAAATTCTAATAATTAGGGATGGGTCGATACTATTCACGATACCTCGATACCACCGGGGGTATCGAGTATCGAGTATCGAAAAAATAGAAATATATTGAAAAATCCTTGCAAAAATAGAATAAATCGCAATAAACTTGATTTAAAATATGTTTGCTAGCTCACGGCAATAAAATATGGGGATTTTAGTGTTGCCACACTTAATTGGTATGCTACAATATGATAAACAAAAAAAGCTTGGCTATAATCCATCAAAAACTGCGGCTGCGGCGGTGAGGAAGACTTGACATAGTACTACACTAAACTGTCTGGTATCATAGGCCTAAGTGCGATGCGATGGGTAATCTAAAAAAAATTCGAATTAACCATATTCATGAGTATTTAGGTAGCTGGTACGAAATAGGTCAATAACCTCAAAATATGTAACATATTATAATCTTACACGTATAAAAACAAAAATTAAAATTAAAAAACAAACATAAAAATTTGGAAAAACTATCATAAAAAAATTCTAGACTTAGAAATCAAAATTGATGGAAGCCGAGCCAACACACCCCCTATATTAGGAAACTCATTCGCCGCCGGTGCATAATTCCCCGCCTTCTTATTTACTTTTGTGTCACTAGATTAACTCTAAATATATTCGACACACTCGGTATGTGGGGTGGTTTGGTGAAGATCCTTAAACTAAATTTGAAATAAGTACAAACTTGAAAGAAATTAACAATTTACAGGCTTCGAACTAGCCAAATATTCCTTCTAAAATTCAAATTAAATGTTAATTTTAACCATTGATTCAAATATTAATTTCATGAGGAATCTTGTTGGGTTATAACTAACCAATCTTTCAAATTAACCAATGTTGAACTATCCAAATCTTACTGTTTTTAAATATATATTAGGTACTTTTTACACTTAAAAAACATCCACGTACTTTGATTTGCTCCGGCCGTTTCGTGTAATTCGAGATGTGTCTTGTCTCGTTCTACTCGAGCTATCGAAGCATTGTTGTGTATTAAGATTACAAAACATTCTCTACTGTATATTACACATTACAAAACATTCTCTACTGTATATTACACATTACAAATATTCTCTACTGTATATTACACATTACAAAACATTACACATTACAAATATTCTCTACTCTATATTACACATTACAAAACATTATCTACTGTATATTACACACTACAAAACATTTCTACTGTATATAACACATTACAAAACATACTCTACTATTTATTATACATTACAAAACATTCTCTACTGTATACTACACATTTCAAAACCGACTCCACTGTTTACTACACATTAAAAACATACTCTATTGTATATTACACATTACAAAACCGACTCCAATGTATATTACACATTACAAAATAGACTACTGTATTTGACAAACTATTCTCTTGGTTTATGAAGCTACTTATTTTTGTTGTTTTAGCTATTCACGAAACTGTTAATTTGAATATACCCTTCCCCTCCCTACATCTCACCCACCACTCCCAGACTCCCTTCCCCTCCTCTGCCCCTTTAACCACCCTAGTGCCAACTATTTTGAGTTTTGCATTGTGTTGAATTATTATTATTATTATTATTATTATTATTATTATTATTAGCACCGCGTCTTACTACCCGTTCGGGTTATACGCACTTACGCTAATGTGCAATGGTAGGATGATTGTGAGATGAAATGGAGGACCTACAGTTTAACGTGGAATCCGAACCACGGTGGAGGCCTGGCATTTCCCACATTCACAAGATGTCTTGTCAGAGGTGAATAAAGGGTTTGGTAATCAGATAAATCTGGGCCGGGACCGAGGATTGAACCCCGGCCGCCAGCATAGAAGTCTGACACCTTACCCCTAGACCGCCAGGTCACCCATTTTGTGTTGAAAAATGATCGTGAACTTTTCATAGTTAGCTGTAAAACAAATGTTTTTTGAGAACCTTGACCAGTATTTTGACTGTGTACATAACCGTAAAATTAATGTAAATTGTAGAACCCAACAAACAAAACTGTGAACTTTTTTTTTTCTTTCTCGTGACCACTTTGATTGAGAAGGTATTGTGATCATAAAAAAAATCTAATTTGAGATTTTGAAGGAGGTCGACGTTTCGTGACCCCCTGGACCTGAAAAAGTGTTTTCTTGCAATACAGTCTGTGTGTGTGTGTGTGTGTTTGTATTTTGGACTAGAGCCGAAACCATTTTACCGATCGGGCTGAAGCTTGGTATCTGGGGCTTTCTTAAGGCTCCCACGAGGGGTCTGTGTGAGTGAGTGTGAGATTGAGATTATTAAAGTTAGAAAGTGAGTGTGAGAGAGTGAGTGTGCGTGAGAGAGCTAAATTGTGCTTGAGAGAGCTTGAGTGTGCTTGAGAGAGCTAGATTGTGCGTGAGAGAGCTAGAATGTACGTGAGAGTGCTAGATTGTGCGTGAGAGAGCTAGAGTGTACGTGAGAGTGCTAGAGTGTGCGGGAGAGAGCTAGATTGTGCTAGAGAGATCTAGAGTGTGCGTGAGAAAGCTAGAGGGTGCGTGAGAGAATAAGAGTGATAGTGAAAGAGTGTTTGTGTATGTGTGAAAGAGAGAAGATAGATAGAAAACACAGAACATTACTTTGAAATATTATCCACACAAAATGGAGCGGTAGCATGGAAACATGTTTGAACTTATATTTTGTATTGAATAATTATTTGAAAAGGTGAACAAAAAACTCCATACTTTTAAACAATTAAAATGGTTATCTTAACACATTCCAAGATCATTTTATCAATTTTTAAAATTACAAAATATAAAAAAACTTATTTAGACAATTATTGTATCGTTTCATGCGCGAAACAAAACGTAAGAAAATATGTTCTTGAAATTGACAACTTATTATTTTAATTTGCGAGATAAAGTCAATATTGTTGATTTAAATGGTAATTAATGATAACATTCCAATAATAATAAATGTTTCCCCAGTTTAAGAAATTAATTTCCTCAGTTTAAAAAAAAATTAGGTAATAGGGGTTTACATTTGTTAGGACCAGCTATTACAATGGCCATTTTGTGATCAGAGGTAAAATATAAAGAAATTAAAAAGGAAAAGTATCAATCTTAACAAAATTATATATTTCTATATTACCATCATTGGTTTGTTTAGTAAACATACATTTTTGCCATAATTTTTATATTTATTGCACCATACAACTTATAATAAAAATCTGAAAATATTCTGGGAAAATTTGATTTTCGTTGGAAACTATTATTTTTACTGGCATTCTGGGCACCTAACCTTTAAAATAAAAGTTCGTTTGTCAAAATATGTTAAGCCATTTCCTCGTAACTTTTATAACCGGAAACGGGCTTATCAAATTATATACAGGATATTAAAAAAGTACTTAATTAAAATCACAATGGACATTCACAGCAGTATACTCAATTATATAATTTATAATCAAAACCTGTTTAACTAAAATGTTTATTATTTGTGAAAGTTACTAGTTCAAGCCCAGTATTTTCCAGTGATGACAATGTGGTGATATAAGGATGATTGCCGCCCAGAAGGGCTTGGTGGTAGTTATTAGTCTCACACTAGAAGGAACTATTTCTTAGACCTTTCAAGAATATCTCTCCCGCCCTTCTCCCCGTATCATCCTACTACACTGCCTAGATTTGAACCCCGACCTCCCAGTGATATGCAAACCAGACCCACTAATGCTGGTTTGAGTGAGTTAAACAGCGATGCTTTATGATAAGCCCAATTACAATATATTTAATTATATACATATACTCAATTAGGCATATTTTTATAGATTAAATAAATACATATTACTGTATTATTTTATTTAATAAATTAGTTAATAAACTTAGCTCATGAGAATTATAGGATGTAGGGGTATGCAAAGTTTCAAAACTTCAATTTAGCTTCGACTTCGCTTCAAAACAAATGATGATTTCGAAGCTTCGTCAATAAAAATATTGACAGTTGAAATATTATTATTATTAGCACCGCGTCTTACTACCCGTTCGGGTTGTACGCACTTATGCTAATGTGTAATGGTAGGGTGATTGTGAGATGAAATGAAGGACCTACAGTTTAACGTGGAATCCGAACCACGGTGGAGGCCTGGCATTCCCCACATTCACAAGATGTCTTGTCAGAGGTGAAGGAAGGGTTTGGTAATCAGATAAATCTGTGCCGGGACCGAGGATTGAACCCCGTCCGCCAGCATAGAAGTCTGACACCTTACCCCTAGACCGCCAGGTCACCCCAGTTGAAATACTTAATTTATGTTCAAATTTAGTCATTATGAACTGTTTCGTACATTAAAAACTAATATTCATGTGGAAAAAAAATTGAAGTAACTGAGTTGAATGTTATGTTAGTAACAACTTGATTTGTTAGATTAGCACGAAATATTACAAACAATTGTACAATAAAACATTTCCCGTTAGTGCATGAGGTAATATAAATAAACACAATACATTTTTTTCGAGCATAAAACAACTAAAATAAAGTTTTCTAACTTCAATTCATCTTAGAAAATATTTCTTATATTCGATTCGAATTGAAAAACTGGACTTCGTACACCCATAATAAGATTCTTTATTAATTTAACTAATACTTTTATTTTCCTTTGAAGTTTGTACGTATACGATGTTGCTTGCGGGAATCATTCGCTTTCTGCGTAGCAGAGCTGATGCAGGAGGTAATGTACTGAGTACCACGTGCTGCCAGCATGGCTCTCTGGCTGCTGGCTGGCCCACTGTGTATCTTAACAACACGTTGGCAGAGCTGCCAACAGACGTTATAATTAGACTTCTCACCCAAACTTCCCTTGAGGCGAGAGGTTCTAGACTGTAGAGCGATCATGCATCGTCAACGGGGAATACTCCACTCTCACCGGCGACCTTAAAAAAAAAAGGAAGTGACTTATGGACTAAACATTGGCATCATTTCAAGTGGGTTTGCGATTAATTCTTATACTGTGTCTGGTTAGCGATTAGCTAAATGTCCAATTATTGGCGAGGTTTGGTGCTAAAACCGACCAGCTCTGCTTTTCAAAATAGATTAATTAATAAAGGGTGTTTGTATTTTATTTTGTGAATAATAACTCTTCAATTTAAAACCACATATTAATAAAATAAAATACAAGAGTACAGTTAATAACACATATATTTCACATTTAAAAAATACAGCGCACTTCTATATAATTAAGTGGTACGGCACACCTCACAGATTTTCTCTCTCTTTTAGCTTAAAATAGATATATTAATTAAAAACTTATAGGATTTTTAAAACTAAATAATGTACATTGTTGCAGAAACACTCCACCAAAGAACATGGATTAACTAAAAAACACTGTTAAAGGAACATTGAGGAAAGAGGAACATATCTGTCTACCAAAGAACATAACAATCAATTTCATATTTCAAAGACCTTAATCTAAAAAAATAGATTTATGTAGTATAACTTGGAAACTATAGATTTTATAAAAGTATTTTTCAAATAAAAAAATGTAAAGTACCTTCAAAGACATTTTCATGAAAAAATGATAATTTCCCTCTAATTTATAATAAAAAACAGTGTTTAGCGATTTAATCAAAATCGTTTGAACAGATTTTGAGAAAATTGATTTTTTGTCTTTTTGCCATTTAGTAAACTACCCTTAAATTTAGGGTTGGATATCAAATTTAAAAGAATAGTTAAACCTTGGAAGGACCTTATGAAAGGCCATGATACCAAGTTTTAGCCCAATCGGTCAAATAGTTTCGGCTCTAGCCCGAGGTTCAGATAAATAAAAGGCATTACGGAAACACATTTTTTTGTTTCAGGGGGTCATGAAACGTCGATGTCTTTTCAAAATCTCGAATTTGAATATTTTGACGATCACAATACTTTCTCTCAGAGGTGTTTAAAGATAGTAAATATATGAAAGAAAGGTAAAGTGATGATTTTATCATATTAGTTCTATTATTATTATTATTATTATTATTATTATTATTATTATTTAGCACCGCGTCTTACTACCCGTTCGGATTATACGCTTTAAGTACTAATTACACTAATGGATTGGGAATTGGGAAGGTTGAATTAAAGGAAGTGAACCCACATTTGCGTGGAGAGAGAGTGGAAAAACATTTAGGAAAAGCCACCCCCAGTTCACCCGACCGAGATTCGAACCTCGATCTCCCCGTCCTCAGCGGTTGAGCCCAAAACGACTAGCGCAATAGCCAGCTACGCCACCGAGGCGGGTATTAGTTCTTTCAAAAGAACCTTTGAAACTCAGAAAAAACAAAGAGTATTCCCAAATGAGGATATGATTAAAGACTAAATCAAAGTTGGATCACAGTTTATCTAAGAAGAATAAATCGTTCAGTGAATTATTTCCTCTCGCTCTTGTTGCGTATTATTTTGGTCAGAGTTTCCTTAGTAACGTTTAAACAGGTGTTTTTTTTCATACTGCCATAATGCACGTTTTAAAATAACAGCTTAATTTCTAGTTGTGTAATGTGACCCATTGGTATTTGTTGTACAATGATTCAAATTGGGAATATTTTTTAAGACCCTCAAAACCTGGAAGAAGCATTTCACTCAAAGACTATACAACTCAAATATTTGCAGTGTCATCTGTAGTGACCGACCAAGAATAACATTTCCGAGTGAGACACCGAACTCCACTCCAATAGGAGTTTGTGAATTTAGGAAGCACTCCTTGATGGCATTACTGGAAGCTCTGGAGATTTATATACAATAATTGCTATTGTTTTTGTAAATATTAGCTGGATGAAGAAACCCAATCATTGGCACTATAGAGATTATGTTTTGGTATATTTTTCCGTGTTAGAGTGTAAATTAGATTGTAAGAGTCTATATGTGTCGTTTGTGTTTTCTTGTGTTTTTTGTGTACAATGACGCAGGAACTGAGGGGAAGGGGGTACAGGGGTAAATTTTACCCCTCCAAAAGTGGGGTTTCGAAGTATAACTTTTACCGCCTCAAAATAACATAATAAAACTTATATGATGTAAAGATTTGTTGAGGCAAGATACAGGGTTCACACTAAGTTAACAAAATAAAAATAAAATTTGTTTGGAGCGCACACTGAAGAGATTTTGAAGACTCTGATAGAGAGTGATACCAGCTTTATCAGCAACTGCAGAAAGAAGATTTTCGATGCTTGAACGCATAAAAAACTTATTTCACTCCACGATGAGGCAACAAAGACTAAATCATATGTGTCTGCTTAATGCATACCCTGAGAGGCTCAATAAACTTGAAACTGCAAAACTAGTTTGTGGTTTTATAGCTAGTAACGAATAAATATAGGGCAAAGTTGTTTGGAAACCTACTTTAATTTTTAGTGTTTCGTAACTTTTGGTTGAGTCGCATCATATATAATTTTTCTTAATTTGTTTTGTGTGTATTAATTCTAAACTTTGGCATGCCTAAAATAAATAAGAAAATTGCACAGTGGGATCTTTAAATATTATATTTTCTGGGTCTTTTTTTTTAAATCCCATAAATGTTATCCCCTATAACAGCTCATGATTATATTTACCCGCCTTCCCCAAATAAAAACGTTCCTGTGCCACTGTTTGTGTATATTAAAAGCAGGACCACGTCTAGAAGGTGGGTGGCAAAGGGGGCAGTTGCCCCAGGCCTCACATTCCAGAGGGTCACATTTCCCATTAAAAAAATTCAATTCAATTACAGTTTTTATTCTAGATTTCGCATCAAATAGTGTACAGATAATTGCAATAATAGAATTCCATTCCAGATTCCTGAAAACCGTAACTTTATGTAATTCAAGATTTACGTTATTCAAGTAATGTGCCGCAGTAGAGTAGAATACACCACCATTGTGCTACCACTGTCGGTCTACATAAAACTAACAGTGCAATGGTGCAAAGTGGAATTTACTTTCGTTAAGTTAATTGGATTGATTGTTTGCATTATTTAATAAAGCACCGTTATTTAGTGGGTTGATCAATATTCCAAAAACCACGAGAAATTATTAAGTAACATAAATATCGAGTACATGTATTAGAACGGTTTAGTGCTAAAGTTGAAAAACTGCCGAACAAAAGATTTGTTTGGTCTTAGACTCACATTGTCTTAATAGCCTTGCTTACAAGAATAGTTAAGAATGCTCCTTAAGTAAATCGATTAGGAACATCTCTCAACAACTTGTAGATTAAAAATTTAGATTATATGAATAATGATAAATTCTGATATTTATTTCAAACTCTAAGGTTGTTAGTTTCCTGACCTGCTAGAGTGGCATCCTAAGCCGGCTACTGCTGCATGCTTGACGTTGCATAGTAAATCTCTAGGCTAGCTGCCTCAACGTTTATACAAGGACAAGAATGGGAGAAAGTTAATTCAAATTCTTAGAACAAATTGAAACAAGTATTTGACCGTGGCAGCTACAGATAACTAAAATATACATGGAAAGTGACGAAATAATTTAAAAGCCTAATCGGCCATTCATGGAGCCAGCGAGAGTAAAGCGGAAGCCATTGCGAGGACACTCTCGAACCAATTTAATCCCAATATTGAACCAAAAGACGAGGACTTCAAAATAAACTCAACAAGGACGTTATAAAATTTTCTGTACTGACCAACACGAGACAAAATAGAGGAGATAACTACCGAAGAACTACAATGCACTATCAGAAATCCCCCTAGAAATAAAGCACCTGGCCATGACCGGATTACAAATGAGGTGTTGAAATATCTTCCAACAAACGCAGCAGCTCTCCTACTAATCATTCTGAATGAATTGACAACGCTTTATCATTTCTTGAACACATAGAAACAAGCCACGGTACTAGCTTTGCCAAAAGGGAAAAGATAAAAGGTTCCTTCAAAATCGCCGTCATATCAGTACTTTAAATAAAATTTAGAAAAACTTATATCACATCATCATTTCAAACCATATTATATCTGAGTTACAGTTTGGATTTAGATCTCTACACTCAAAAATCCATCCCATAGTTGATATAATCTAAGAAGCCACCAAAATATACCACCAGAAAAATCAGCTGATAGCTATTTTCTTGGAGAGAGAGAAAAGTTGTAAGGTCTGGCACACGGGCCTTCTACAAAATCTTATACATTTCAATTTTACTACCTGGGTGATAAATATCGGAAATAGCTTCCTGCAACGTGGAGGGCTTAAAGTGAAAATCATTGGTGCAAAGTCAAAACATCATCCAATATGATCGGGAGTACCAAGAGATCTAGTCTGGTCCCTTACCTGTACTCAATATATGTTGTAGCCGATGTACCTACCAGTGAGAAAATTAAGATGAGACTTCTTGCTGATGTAACAATTATTATACACGATTCATAGGAACATATATTACTCGAGCTTAACGATGCAGCGGAACATTGTTAAATTAGAAGACCTTCACACAAAATGTCGAATTAGAGTAAATACAGCCAAGTCATCTGTAATGATTGTATCAAGAGGCAGAACAAAACCTTGCAGAAGGCCTTCTACAGTATCCAATTTAGGTTTAAATGTAAAACAAAATTAAATATCTAGGAACCATATTGGACAAGAAGCTAACATGGAACTGTCACATTGATTTTACAACGAAAAAGTCGTTTAGACGAGTCTTCCAATTGCATGACTCTTTAGAAGCCGTGAACTTAATCAACAAAATAATCTTATACTCTATACAAGCGTTGTACAGCCCATGTTACGATACGGATGTATTGTTTGGAGCTACGCAGTCAAAATCCACTTTATTATACTGTTCAAAATAATATCCTTGGAACAATCACTGGTGTGAACATAAGAACTAGTGTAGTGGATCTCCATTAAATGACAAACAGTAGAGTGCTGATGGAGATCTGTAGGGATAGATAAAATAAATAGATAAATTCTATGGAGAAGCAGCCACACACAATAAAAAATATTATAAGAAACATGGGAAGATACAACCCTGATGAAGAACGTTTTTTCAAGAGGCCAAATCTGAGATAAGCCCACATATGCTCAACACCACTATCGTCTAAACCAATCCATTAAAACAAATCCATCCAAACAATCCTTCATTTATCTAGCCTTACTTTCTAAATTTGACATTACCTCTGAAACCTAAGTTACACTCCCCTCCTCTAAAAAAACATTTACACAGTCATGAAATCATTTCCATTTTTCATGTTTGTACACAAATTCATATTCAATTTCATCTCTCATGAGTGCTAAAATGTGCTAATACATAATATTCTTTTACGGAAAATGATTGTGTATCAATAAATCATGTAGGTTAACCATAAAAGAAAAGAAGAGGATAAGGGCTCACGACTGTGACCTATAACTCAAAGATCAAATTCACCTACTCTAACAGAGGTGGATCTCTCTTCTGATATCCACGCCGAGAGAAATTGTTTTAGCTGAAAGGGTAATCAACAACTTCTTGGCTCAACATCAAATCACAACAGACGACATATCTACGACTTAATAATGTAAGTAATTTATAATTTCTACCTCCGTCGTAATCTTTCAAAGATGTATTCAGAAAATTTCTTTTTGCGGTTCTTTAAGCAATTTTCAATGTTCTGGCCTCTTTTTGACTATTTTTCTGTCATTTGGATTCTAGCTGTTTTCCTGTGTTTGAACGTAAACTTTTAAAATTAATACTTTAGAATCTTATTCTGTGAGCTATGGTTAATTTTAACACTTAAGACTTTAATTTTAATGTAAGAATAAATTTTGCGTTATCCTGATTATTTATGATTTGCCGTCTTCCTCAGATGGAGGCTAGATGTTTAACCAAACAGAGATTGATGCTAGATGTGTACTAAAGATAAAGACTATGTGTACTATAGATGAACAATAGGTGCCTACTCTAGAACATATGAAGGCTAGATGTGTGGAGGCTACATGCGTACTATAGATAGAGGTTAGATATGTAATCTAGATGAAGGCTAGATGTGTACTATAAATGGAGGCTAGATGTGTACTATCGATAGAGGTTAGATGTATACTCTAGATTAAAGCTAGATGCGTACTAAATCTAGAAGTTAGATGTTTAATCTAGATGAAGGATAGATGTGTACTATATAAGGAGGCCACATGTGTACTACAAATGGAGGCTAGATGTGTACTATCGATAGAAATTAGATGTATACTTTATATTAAAGCTAGATGCGTACTAAATCTAGAAGTTAGATGTGTAATCTAGATGAAGGATAGAGGTGTACTATAGATAGAGGCTACATGCGTATCAGGGGAGATGATGTGTGAAGAACTGGCAAAGAAACACGGTAACTCTCCTAGTCCAGTAAACACTGATAGATCCTGACCCATATCCCTAACTACAGGCAGGCAGTCGTTCAGGCTGGCACGTATGTAGGGAATATCACGTGATCCAAGGACAACAATCACGAGTCATTAGCGGGGTGGGGAAGGAGAGGGGGGGAGATATGCCATTGAAGGGGAGGAGACAAATACACTCAGTCGGACTGCCAATACAGAATATTTTTAACTTTAGAAAAAAGCACTCAAATTGTTATTTAAGAAAAATTATTTTTATTTATCTCAAAAATGTCAAAATTAACACAATCTGCCAGAAATAGTGGATGAATGCCTTGGCGTATGAATAAATGCAAGTAAATTTACACACTTTTAAACTGTCTTTAATGAATATTTGACACCAACAATTTCAATCTTGAATTGAGGTTTTAAATATTGGCACAACCAGATTTGCGTTAGATATTTGAGTTTGATTCGGGGAACAGCGTTCAGTCCCTGATCGGGTACATTGGGAGAGTTCACCAAAGTAGCATGTCTTTATATTATTTGTCAATAAGAATGCTACTACATTATATTAAATTTCACCCTTCAAATCTCTCTTATTAGATAACAAAATTTTCCAATAACGACAAACACACTTCTTCTTCCTTCATTGTCTTTGAAATAAACATTTCTAATTGTCTCTCATTTTAAATAACCATTTCCTCTTTCTTTAACCAGTTTAAAATAATTATTTATCACTTTTTTATAGTTTATTTATAGTTTTATAAGGATTTGTTTTTTTAAAGGGTAAATATAAATATAGCATCCTTTAAATATAATTCCTATATTTTAATAGTTTTGTCTTTAATCACACAAGAATTGAAATTTGCAGCCTCCAAGCCCTGTATGCTAAGTTTACTATGTAGTTATATTGGAGCGAGGTCTTCTAGAAGAGTAGTTGACCAATAACTCATTAAAACAGTAACTATTTTTCAATACAATGAGATATACGAGCAATCCTCTATTATTATTATTAGCATCGCGTCTTACTACCCGTTCGGGTTATACGCACTTACGCTAATGTGTAATGGTAGGAGGATTGTGAGATGAAATGGAGGACCTACAGTTTAACGTGGAATCCGAACCACGGTGGAGGCCTGGCATTCCCCACATTCACCAGATGTCTTGTCAGAGGTGAAGGAAGGGTTTGGTAATCAGATAAATCTCTGCCGGGACCGAGGATTGAACCCCGGCCGCCCGCACAGAAGTCTGACACCTTACCCCTAGACCACCAGGTCACCCCTTATCTAAATGAGATTGTAGTTTGTATGCTATACGTTACTTGGTTAAGTAATGGTCCATTACGTCTTGCTACTTGTCTAGACTAACCAAATATCCACGCTAATATGATAGGGAGAAGCTAGGTACGATAGAGAAGAAACGTACCCACATTTTCCTTGAAGGAGAAAGGGGAACTGTTTAGAGGGGGGAAACCTCAGCACAGCCGAACAGAGCTGTTACCCAGCCCTCTCCGTCACCTGCAGTTCAGATTACTGCGAGATTGTGATTCCATATCAATGGGGGAGGGGGAGGGGCGGGAGTACCCTGACGCGGGTAAAGTGGACGCTGGGATGCAAGGGGACGTAAGAAAAGTCACTGTTTTTTTTTAGTTTTCAAAGATTTTTTTTTACAAAATAAATCAACTATATATTTAGTTAAAACATGGAGTTTAATTGTTTACATCTAATAAATCTCAAAAGTTTTTGAACATATATCATGAGCATATTAGCATTTGACGAGAAACTTTTTCAATGGAGAGAAAATATTTTCATCAAATTACATGACACCCATTACAATTGTTGTTGTTGTTATTATTATTATTATTATTATTATTATTATTATTATTGGCACCACGTCTTACTTCCCGTTCGGGTTATACGCTTTTACGCTAATGTGTAATGGTAGGGTGATTGTGAGATTAAATGGAGGACCTACAGTTTAACGTGGAATCCGAACCACGGTGGAGGCCTGGCATTCCCCACATTCACAAGATGTCTTGTCAGAGGTGAAGGAAGGGTTTGGTAATCAGATAAATCTTTGCCGCGACCGAGGATTGAACCCCGGCCGCCATCACAGAAGTCTGATACCCTACCCCTAGACCGCCAGGCCACCTACACACCCATTACAAGAAATGTTGAGCTTATTTTGTGTAGACAGACTCTTAAGTTTCTACTGAAAAAAATATTTTATTTATTTTGCCGGAAAAAGTTCTTTACCATAAAAACTGCAAAAATATTGCCCTTAGCTCCCAATCCCTACCTTGCCTACCCTACCTTAAATACAGCACCTGGAACCAAAAGAAGGGGAGAAGATAGCAACAGATAGAGGTCAGTAATTAGTGTTGAGCTCATACATAGTTCAGTGGCCTGCCTGTTCTCGAAACAACTTGTT
The DNA here is from genome assembly GCA_902151425.1 of Timema shepardi. Taxonomy (NCBI): domain Eukaryota; kingdom Metazoa; phylum Arthropoda; class Insecta; order Phasmatodea; family Timematidae; genus Timema; species Timema shepardi. The sequence goes on from CABFVX010001197.1 coordinate 164,156, forward strand.
TCCATTTGTGGCCTGTCCTTGGTTCTGATGACGCAACCATTCAAGGAGGACAACCCTGCATAACCCGAGTTTTAGACCTAAACAAACTGTTAACGGAACACATAATAATCAAACACAACTACACTTGGTTGATTGTTTACCGCCAGTCCCTGTGATATAACCGGTAAAAGTTGTTGAACACATCTATAGGAAGGGCACCCTGGTTCGAATCTGGAGAGAATCTATATGAAGACGGTGACCTGGTGGTCTAGGGGTAAGGTGTCAGACTTCTATGCTGGCGGCCGGGGTTCAATCCTCGGTCCCGGCAAAGATTTATCTGATTACCAAACCCTTCCTTCACCTCTGACAAGACATCTTGTGAATGTGGGGAATGCCAGGCCTCCACCGTGGTTCGGATTCCACGTTAAACTGTAGGTCCTCCATTTCATCTCACAATCACCCTACCATTACACATTAGCGTAAGTGCGTATAACCCGAACGGGTAGTAAGACGCGGTGCTAATAATAATAATAATATATGAAGACATTTAATATTTTGATTTAGTTTAGTCGTGTCAGTTATTAGTAAATCTAGGTGGGCTAAAGACAGGGGAAGACCGGGAAAAGTCAGGGAATTTATTGATGTCAGGGAAATCAGGAACATGTCAGGGAATTTAATCCAAAATAAGAAAGTGTCAGGGATTTTAAACACGTGACTATATTTGCACCTAAAAATTCAAACAAAATGCATTATCTGGATAAGGCAGTTTTATTATGAGAGGGAAAAAAAGGCATTTTTATAACACATTTACACAGGGCCAAAAAAATGTGAGTTTTTTAAAAAAAATTAGCACTGCGTGTTACTACCCGTTTGGGCTATACGCTTAAGTACTAATTACGCTAATGAGTTAGGAATTGGTAGGGATGAATTTAGAGGAAGTGAACCCGCAATTTCGTGGAGGGAGAGTTCTTCCCGTCCTCGGCAGTCTAGCTCAACACGACTAGCGTGTTAGCTAACTACGCCACCGAGGCGGGTTCAAAAATAGTAACTTAAGCATTAAATATGGTACGGTAAAAATAACTTTTAAGTTTGTTGATGTTTAATAGCCATTAGGATTGTTTTTGAAAATATGTGATCAATGTAAAAATCAAACAAAAAATCTCACTTACAAAGATAAACTGTCAAAAGTTTGTGTCAGGAGATTTTTTAAATGTCATCTGATAAACCTGGAAAAATCAAGGAAATTTATAGTAAAAGTGTTGTAGCCACCCTGTAAATACCCGCTTCGGTGCTGACATGGTTTAAGACTAAATATTGGGGTACAAGACTTCATCTTTTTACAGTAACAAAAGTCTAACTAGTTTTACTAGCTTTAGTATTTCTGATTTGCTGCTTTTATATAAATAAATATAATAAAATACTTATAATTCCCTTTCAGCCGTTCTGTTCCCAGCTCGTCATATTATACTACTATAAAGCCACACGGCTGACTCACCCACTGACAAATTATGTTTACCCACTTCCATATGAGCTAGAAACTTGAAATTTGGCAAACTTATAGCTTCTAGCTTGTAACCGACGGGAAAATTCAAAAAAGTTAAAAAAAAAACCTCGAAAAAAAATCAAAATAGGGGAGCAACTTTAGTCGGTGCAGGCCTTTGTTTGGAGGTCTCTTGGGGCTAAATGGTAAGACTTATCAAAAAACGGCTTAGGAATTACATTAGTTTACATCCACTTGTAAAAAAAAACTCACTGGGGGATTTGGGGGTGGATCCCCCAACCAACAAAGCGAGTGTGTAATATAAAATAAAACCTAGCTATTAGCATCTTTTGAAGATTTGCTGTACCTAATAGGGATGATGATGATGGTGATAATGATGACAATCTATCGAAGTGGTTATGGAAACATATTGAGCAATCCAATGGTAGACTGTAATAGTTCAAATGTTAAAACTCCCTGGTCTAATGTGTCACCTTGAAATAGCCTGGATTACAGTTGACGGGGAGATCAAAGCTAGAATTCCGGTTGGGTGTAATGAGGGTGGATTTCCTGTATACTTTCCCACCCTTCCTCTACGCAAATGTCGATACATTTCCTATAAGTCCAACCTTCACTATAATTACCACATTAGTGTAAAATAATAAAAATGCGTCCAAGGGATCATCCGAAAACAGCGTAACGTGGTTTTCTTACCTTTTTTTGACAGTCCCTTTCCCCATATAGCACCAAGTAACCCCATGTACCACCAAGTAGACATTTAGTATGAATTAGTATGATGGGGTTCTGGGAAATTGTAGAACTAACAATTGTAAACAAACTTTTTAAATGAGGTAGAAAACTAAAATTTGGCGGAGAGGCAAAGAGACAGCTTTGGATAACCAAATAAATATTAAATTTTAAAATTTCTAAGAGAAAAGGGGTTGGAGGTGTTTAAATCTCAAATACTAATAGTAAGGAACTACTTCTCAGTGAGATATATTCAGTGGGCAGATAAAAAATAAATATGAACATGTTAAAATTCTAATTGAGACTTTGGTAAGTCAGGCGGGTGGGGAATAAAAACAACACTTTTAGGAGCGGTCAAATTTTTTAATTTAACAGAGGTAAAAGGATCAGTATACTGATAAGTATACTAGAAAGGTGACCTGGTGGTCTAGGGGTAAGGTGTCAGACTTCTGTGCTGGCGGCCGGGGTTCGATCCTCGGTCCCGGCAAAGATTTATCTGATTACCAAACCCTTCCTTCACCTCTGACAAGACATCTTGTGAATGTGGGGAATGCCAGGCCTCCACCGTGGTTCGGATTCCACGTTAAACTGTAGGTCCTTCATTTCATCTCACAATCACCCTACC